>NJDD01002528.1:22571-44834 GCA_002245505.1 Calephelis nemesis
TGTCTTTTTCCCTGATCAGTACAAAGTAGGTACCTATATAATTGTTTTTTAAATTTTGACGTTGTATGGACATCTATACCTATATGCCAGACAGTAAAGCCGCAAAAGCAGGCGTGGTAGGACCGAAACACATAGCCGCGTTGCGTCGCCGTGCCGCTAGAATTGACAGTAGCGTCTGCCGAATGTAGCGGCGCGGCACTATTTATTTATTATAAACAATGTAATACCTTTTAATAACAAATAAGCAATAAATTTCTAACAATGTTCCATGGCAGCAACACATACAGTATCACAATTTAAATTATGCGCTTCTACAATATTTGTTAAACTTAGGAAATCCAAATGAATTTTAAAGATGTCTAGTTAATAATTTCGCTTAAATTTATATTAGGTCAGCCAATTTAAAAATAAAACTATAAAGTACAAAAAAAGTAAAAAGTGTAAAGCCGAAACGCATAATTTAAATAGTAGTGCTGTATATGACGCTGCAACGCCGTTACGTAAATTTACGATTTTAGCGGCGCGGCACCGCAACGCTGTTATGTGTTTTGGCCCGTAGTACGTGTCTACCAAGCAGTTTGAGCGAATAACCCAAATGCAACAAGCAAGATCTTATGTTCTTTAAAACTTGTCGTTGGCACTTGGTGAAAGAATATATCGCTTCGCTAATTAAAGCATATTCAGTGCTGTTACATTACGACATTTAGAAATCAGCATTTATGGTATATAAAGATTAACTAATGTGTTATGAAACTATAAGCGAATACTGGAAAAAAGCGCCAACCTATTCGGAAATTCAAAGTACCATCGCCGTGAAGATTTTTCTATGGGCGAAGTCGATTAGCAGAAAATAATTTATTGAATTATACCAACATAATGCCAACTGCGTTACTGGTACGAACTAACGGCTCATCTTTGAGGTAGTGTAATATGTAGTTAGCTATTTATTAATATCAAAATCAATTCGTATTTCAAAATGCAATGTAGTAAAAGTATTTAAAATTTGAAAAGTTGAATTGAAAATATTCATTATTGGAATCGGTTAACAATAAATAGAATTACTATACTTCGCTAAATGTTAATCATCTTCACTATCCTGCGACGATCTCGGATGTTTCTCATGATTGAGAAAGCCCTAAGTTATTTCTCCTGCTCTTATTTATCCTCATAGCAGCGAAAATTGGTTTTGAGTTTTAAAATCTTACAATATTGAAAAACTAGCAGATGTGGCAACCCATGAACTAGAAAGGGCTAAAAGGGATGGGGGTTTATTCTCAAGAAACATGATATCAACAACCGAACAGCTCGTAAAATTTATCTACCAGTTTGAAGCGGGCAGTGTCACGAGACAATTTCCCGGACCACTGCGTCCGGATAATCCGTGATAGTTTGTTACTTCAGCTAAGTAATCTGTGGAAATGGGCAAATTGATTTTGACATGGAACTGCTTGTTTCCAGCTGTGTTACAATTAAGAACCACGTGAATTATTACTTATTAAAAAACATTGACAAGTTTTTATAAGGCACCAACATATTATGCAATCCTAATTGTTCAAATTACTCACTGACTCAAAAACGACTTTGGCCACCGAAATGAGGATACGTTACTCACTCATTAACTCATTATTCTTCTTCTTAAGATTGTATGACTCTAGAGCGGACAATCAGTTGTACTAAATTCCAAAAAATCTTGGACATAACTAACAAGACGTCCGGAGGGAACTTGCAGGATACCGATCCAGTGGTCGTTTATAAAATTGAAGGGGAAATCACAATAGCATTCTAACTAGACGAAGGAGAGGGTGGAAAAGTCCTGTGATGTAAAGGACACGCTCAATTGCTTAAATACTTATTACATATTTAAGTTCGATTTACTTATTATTGTTGGTTTGTTTTTTTTTTTGTTTTGCAAAAGCGTTCTTTTTGTCGTTAAACAATTATGGCAAAAGAGTGCCATTATGGCTTTTTTTTTTGAATGACTAATTTGTTGCTAATCTCGCGATTTTATGCAACTTCACCGAGCTTTCCCATTATGGCGTGTCAGTATGGCAGTATGGCGTTTTGAACAGCGGTTGCAGTATTATTTAATCAATTTCTAATTGTTTAGTATTTGGCGAGAATCGATAATCAAAAGTATTATCGATTTCGATACGGTTTTTTTAAAAATTGGCTAGTATTAAATATTAGCTTGCATTTCATGAAATGCTTTATCGATATAAATACGACCATATTTATCAATGTTAAGCGGACGGTGTCACCAGAATGTCAGGAAACAATTTGCCGGATGGTAGCGATCGGATAATCCATAACAGTTTGTCACTTTTAAATAATAAATTAACCCCGCTCGAATGAACGTTTAGACAGTTTTTAGACAATTTAGTGTTAAGCAGATTGTTACCATATCAAGACAATCTTCATATTTTTAAATGAAGAAACACTTGTACTGTTTTACGAATCACTTATACTTTATTATTTTATAAATAGCCTACCGGTTTCGCTTTTTACAGCATCATCAGGGCTAGGACTTAAATTACTGAACAATATTTTTGAATAATAAACATAAATTAAAACATAAGTGATACGTAAAACAGTACAAGTGTTTCTTCATTTAAAAATATGAATATTTGGAAGTTTTACCAAGCGCCGACGATGGAAAATATCAAATATCAAGACAATCTATTGTTGTATTAATCATACTTTGTTTTTGTGATAATGGAAGGCAAACAAGTAGACGGATGTCCTGATGGTAAGAAATTCACGCCGCTTAAAGACAAGAAAGGTGGTAATGGTGCGTTGCCAACCTGAGGCTGGGATGTTAGGCCTCGAGCAAAAGTAAGTTTACCGGCTACCATATCCTCTGAACCAGAACACGTCAACGGCAAGCATTGGACGTTATGGTGTCAGGAATAGGTAAGGCGGTGGTCCCAATCCGGGCCAGTCGCTGCGAAACTCTACCACCCAGTAGGATGCCACATTGTTAGTGACGGTAAGCCTATGCCTATGTATTTACGAGCTGCCTGTCGATTGATTGATTTCCGAGCTATTGCATCCGGATAATCCGTGGTAGTTTCTAACCCGATAATTTGACACTGCTTGAATGGATGACATGGAACTGTTCGGTCCAGCTTAGGATTTCGGGCGGGTTGTAACAAGAGGAGACAATCAATGGGTCCACTTTGCTGACAAGCTTTTATTTGACATCATTTTGATTTTGGGTTTTAATATGATCATTTATGTTTGATCGCACATAATATATGATCAGCATAAACGCGCATTCATGAGGTTTGAGTTCCATTCCAGGTAGGCATTCGTATGATGAACACATGTAGCTGTATGAGTTTGGGTGTTTATTATATTTGTTATAATATTTATAACAAATATAATAAACACATATTATTATAATTAGTATAAACGGGATATTTGTAACTACATGATATATTATGTCGTCTCTGTAGACTAGTGGTTCGGTTTTGGACTTGACTCTACGAGGTTCCGGGTTCGGTTTCTGAGTTGGACGATGATAAATGTATTTTCTCAATTTTTTAATAAAAAATAACGTTGCCCGGGATTGGATAAGGGCCCGATTGGTGGTAGCGGTAGTAGTATCTTCAGCTAGTGGTGGATGCCCTGGTTGCACGTTTTTTGACCTATTCGGGAATACTGAAATGATAGTATTTGTTTCTTTTCAAAAAATATAATATATGAAATGCAAAATTTAGGTGTTTGTTTTTAATTTTTTTGTAAAGTTGATCAACTTTAAAGAAATGAAAATTCTGTATCGATTAAGGTATTTCTTTTGTCAAGGTATAGCTGCAGCTAATGACATTGTTTAGAAATCATTTTATAGTTATGTATTACTTACATAGAGTGGGAAGCTGTAGGCCGCATTTAGACGTCAATCAACATTTAATCTACCATCAAATTAAAATTTTGTTAAAAATGAAGATTTAATGAGAGATCAAAAGATAATTGACATCTCTGATTGTGGCTGAGACCCTCAACTTTAGACGTAGTCGAAAAGAAATGAAATACTATTTTCACTAAAGTATTTAAATGCTTTGTAACTAAAACCCATTGTCAATTTATTCAGTTTGACCCAGATAACTAAATTCTGAACTGATAGTCGAAAAGAAATGAAACACAATTTTCATCAAAGTATTTAAATGCTTTGTAACTAAAACGTATTGTCATTTTGGTCGGTTTGACCCAGATAACTAAATTCTGAACTGATAGTCGAAAAGAAATGAAACACAATTTTCACCAAAGTATTTAAATGCTTTAAAACTAAAACGCATTGTCATTTTGGTCAGTTTGACCCGGATAACTAAATTCTGAACTGATAGTCGAAAAGAAATGAAGTAAAATTTTCCCAACAGTATTTAAATCCTCTGTAACTGAAACGCAGGGTCATTTTGGTCCGTTTGACCCAGATAGTAAATTTCTGAGTTGTGGACGAATTGTTTCCGCTCAACATGGTGCAATTTGAATTTAGAATTTCCAAACACAATTCCACCAATGTTTCACAAAGTTGGCGTCGTGTAGCCCGCGGGGCAAGAGATACAAATACAGCTAATAGAAGCAACAGGTGGCTCCCTCCTCACCCTATGCCTTGCTAAACATTTCGGCCAATATTACCTAGTACTGTAAAAATTCTTTTGTAGTTTGAAATCGGGGTTCTTTGCAGAATAGACTATCTGACCCCTGCCAGGTAGCTCGTAAAAGGTGAGCATGGGCTTACCGTGACTGACACTGTGACGTCTGACTAAGTGGTAGAGTTTCGCAGCGACTCGCCCGGATTGATATCACCGCCTTATTTATTCCTGCCGCCATGACGTCAATGTTTACCGTTAACGTGTTCCGGTTTTTAGGGTAAGGTAGCCGGTAAACTTACTTTTGCTCGAGGCCTAGCATCCCGGCCTCAGGTTGGCAATGCAACCTTTGCTGTCTCTAGGTGGAATTCCTCATTTCTCACCATTAGGAAATCCGTTTGCTTGTTTGCCAAAAAAATACATACTCGTATTATCGTCTGCAACACTTGTAAGCGAACTAGTTAAGGTATATTTTTTTAGTAAAAAGCTTGTAATTTTCAGAGAGTGTTTTTAGAACACAGCAAGTACACTGCTCTTTTGATGGTAAGAACTACCTGTGAAACCAAATACTATGGTCTGCCGATGATGCCTGTCCTAGTCTTGGACCCATGTCCTGGAGCTGGGATGTGATGATTATCTACTGTGCAAATCTACCTGTTACCCTACTCTCCGGACATTAACATGACAGTGTCATTATGGTGGCAGAAATAGGCAAGGCGGTGGATCCCTACTCGTACAAGATGCTATACAGTACTCTACCATCAGGGGTCTTGCTGGAAATAACCCATTTTACTTACTCCACACATTTAATATTTGCCATATCCTTTAATAAAAAAACTTTTTATGAAACAGGACACATGACACAACTGGTTTTGAATTTGTGTAAAGCAAAAACATTATTTTTAATAAGTTCAAAGTATATAAGTATATAGTTAAGATATAGTGCCCAGAAATGATTGTGACAAGGACGTTCAAAAAAGGAGAATTAGACGGAGGGTTGACAGGCTCATCTGTCAGTAGATCCTCCTGTCAAAAGTTGCAGTTCGCTGCCGCAGTCCCGTCGTGACCACGGCCTATGCAACTAGGCCGAAATATCGACAAATAAAATAAAAGAAGATCGTAAGTATAAATAATTTAAAATGTTAATAATACGCGACGATTTAAGTTTAAAATCTTAAGTTCAAAGTAATAGCAATATCTGCAGTCCTCTACATTACGGGACATATTATAGACCTTACTAGCGGCCCGGTACTTGCTTCGCTACGTATATGACCGCATGAATAACAACGCATCAAAAAAAAACAAATTAAAAACTTTCAATATGACAGCAAAATCCCCATTTGAAAAAAATTTTAATTGAACTGAAAAATACCCATTAATAAAATGATCCGCCATTTATTGAATTCATTTGTTACAAAAAATGTGATGTAAATGAAAAACAGCTAGACCGATTTTATGCAAACTTCACGTAAACTATACATTAAATAAACAAAGCCTACATATTAGGTTTGGATAGGTTGACCCGTTCTTGAGTTATAAATTACGTTTGGGATAGATGACTCGCCGAAAAGTAAGGCTACTGCTTACCCTACAGAACTTTAGCTATTAAACTAAGTGTTAATTAGAGGGTTTTTTGATAGATGTATAAAGTAGTACGAGATTTATCTCTTACTATTCCGCTAAACTAAAATTATTGAAATCGGACATCTATACGTTTGGGGCATCTATCTCGGTTTACTTCAAATATAAAGAAAAAAGTTGAATAAGCTAAGTTGGAATACTGCTCCAGCTAGATACGGAACCTTAAAGGCGAATAAATATCCATTAGCAATATATATCGTAGCATTTGAGCTTCCCAAAGTCAATAAAGCTGAAACTCCGATTTGAATTGAACCAATGAATCTTTTTAGTTCAATCCGAAATGGTTCATTTATTTCAAGGATCGCGACAACTAGCCGGACGTACGGACCTGACAAACAGATCAATAAAGTACAATTTTATTAATTTTACTAGTCCTCTATTGACAGTTTCGTAAGTCCTCGTTTTCCTAATAAAATAATTAAGTAAGTAAGTAAGTATCTTTACGCCCAAATCTTCGAAGTGGTAGGCAGAGCCACAACCAGGGCACCCATGAGTCCACAATGTGATAGGTGTCAAGCCTATCGCTAACCGTGCACATATCAATTCCAGAGCAACGTTATCTTTATTAGAAAACTGAAAATACAATTTTCCCGAAAACCCGAACCCGAACCCGGGACCTCTAGAAGTTCAGTCCGACATGGACATCTAGACCACATAAGCAATAATATCATTATGAAATTCAGTGATAAACATAATATGCTATCTAATTATTTTATGGGTTTGGGTATCGTTAAGTTTGTTTGGGTATGTATTTAAGTGCTAGCTGTCGACCGCCTCTTCGCCCGCGTACTGATTTCATTTTCAATTTGGGAACATAATCGGCATGTAATAGTAGTATTTTTGGTTTATAAGTTTGGTTAAACTTCGTGAGGTATTCTGCTCAGCTATTTATCGTATCTTAGCTCTATTTATCGTATGCTTAAGCTTAAGGCCCATGAAAGAATTGCTTACTCTCCACAGAGTAAGCAATTCTTTCATGGGCCTATGTATACAGTTCTACAATAAACTTCCCACTTATATGAAAGAACTTCCAATTATTAAATTTAAGAAATGTGTTGAATGTAAATTAAATCAAAAAGGTTATTATAACATTGCTGAACATTTAACAGATAAGACTGCTTGGGATTAGTTGCTCCTCATGCCAATCTCTTATAAAATATATTGTATCATTACATAAATTATTGTAAATCAATTTTAAAGTAAGAAAAAAAAAGACAAGCCCGCTGAGTTTCTTGCCGGATCTTCTCAGTGTGCGGCCGCGTTCCGATCCGGTGGTAGATTTATTATTATACTAGCTGTTACCCGCGGCTTCGCCCGCGTAGTCTACTAATTTGATATTTAGCTCTCCAAAACTGCTCGTTAAAATTTTAAGATAAAACGTAGCCTATATCGCTATCCAAAGTTTCATCTATTTTTTTGTAAATATTAAAATCAACTCAGCAGTTTTGTCGTCAAAACTGAACATACACTTTCTCTTTTCTAATTTCACCTTAGATAAATAGTAGGAATACGTTATCGTCTCTACAGTTTTATCTGTACTTCGGCAAATCCTGTTAAATTAAATTGTATAAGCTAAGTTATGGAAACCTCTAACATTTTTTTTTTTGTTTGAAATTTTAGAAATATACATATCGTCTCTGAGGTCTAACCGTCCGTCTTCGGAATTACTTCTTGAGATCTTGGGTTCTATTTCCGGTCCGGGCAACAAAAAAAACCAAATAAAAGTTTACTGTTTACTTTTAAAGTTTTTTTTTTACTTTACGCAAAGAGGTTTACTGATTTAAGCGTAAAAGCGTAACAGACAGACAGACAGACAGAGTTATTTTCGCATTTATGTTATTAGTAGGGCAGTAGGGATTTTTAACCAATTTTGCTATTATGTATATCATAATTTCTTTCAGAGCATTATTTCAGTGTCACGCAAAATATTTCAATAGAATTAAATTTCCCATACAAACTTAGATACCCCCTTTAACCCCCAATGGGGGTGAATTTCGAAAAATCCTGAAATACGTGTTTCATCATTTGTACTAAAAAGCATTAATTCAAAGTTTCATGCAAAAATGTGCAATAAAATATTTTTCTCATACATACTTTGCCACCCCTTTTAACCCATTTAGGGGTTGAACTTCCAAAAAATAATATGCCTATGTCCTTCTCATGAATGCTAACTATCTACATACCAAATTTTAGCAAAATCGATTGGGTGGTTTAGGCGTGAAAAGGTAACAGACAGACAGACAGAGCTACTTTCGCATACAAACTTTATAATATTAGTGTGGATTATTAAATTACGAACGTAAATACAATTTAGATAAAAAATGTCGCCCTGAAAAGCGCGTTTTTATTAAGTTTGTTATTTTCCTAGTTAGGGAGCTTCGATAAATGCGTGCGATCGCTGTCAATTACAGTCGTATGAAAAAGACGCGTACTTCGTCGCGCACGCACCGCGGCCAGCCGGTACCGACGCAACCGCAATGTCCCTATATTTTAAACCTGTAATATCTCCGAAACTATTCGTTTAATTTACATACTGTAAAGGACTATATTGTTCTATATTAAATGTAAAACTTACTTAAGATACTTAATTAGATAAAAATTAATGTTGTATTGCTTTAAATCGCTTCGTAAATGAGCCATTATTTTTCGTAAAAAGTAAAGGATAAAAATTGGTTATTGTAAGTTATCCCTAAGAGATAAACATATTATACCATCGCGAACTTTTTTGTAGATCTTTTTAGGGTAAACAATACTTAGTACATTATTTTGATCTATCTCGTAGAGTTCAGCCAGCGTTTGCAATGCAAGCGCAAAAAAAAATGTTTATTTACGACTTCGCATTAGAAATCTTGAAATTATCAGTAGTTCTCTTATATATGAAGCATGTTATTATACATATAAACCTTCCTCTTGAATCACTCTACCTGTTAAAAAAAACCGCATCAAAATCTGTTGCGTAGTTTTAAAGATATAAGCATACATACATACAGACAGACGCGGAAAGCGACTTTGCTTTATACTATGTATAGATAGACCCATCACAAGTGCCTCTTGTGGGCTTATGTGAAATAAAGATGATTTATTATTATTATTATTAAGCATAGTGCAGCTTCAGCAGGTTTTCACTGTGCGGCTGGAAGCCACGGCTCACATCATTACCAAAAATATCATCAGTTCGTATCAGACTCTCGCGTCAGGCGGACTCAGTATCATATCAATCAATCAATCAATAGATCAAACAATCAATCTATCAATCAATTAATTAAATCATTAAGTCAGTCGCGTGCTATCATCAATCATTTATAATAATAATCAATAATTTTAATATAATTTAATCATAGTTGTAAACATAATCAAAAGTGCGTAATTATATAATTATTTACAAGTTTAAAATCTTTTTCATTTTTATTTAATTTCTTATAATTAATCATAATTCTCAAAAGTCTGTAGGTAGCTTGCGAAAGGCCCTACAGATACCAAACCCAAATATGTGATTAAAAAAGAATGTGTGCGTTTACTAGCGTACACTCGTAAGAAGTGAAGAAGTGAAACTTCTTTACGTTATTATTCAAAAAATAATTTACTATATGCAACTTTACAGAAATTGGTTAAATAAAGTTTATTTTCAATCCCTACTCCGCTGGAGAAAGTATACTTCGAATCACGCGTGGTAGGGGCCAAGAACAAAGATGCGCGTAACGGAAAAATGTGACGCGTAACGAAAAAATTTTACACAAAATTTTTTTCCTACCCCGATAAAGAAGTTTTACTTCAAAAATTTGTCTGTCTGTCTGTATGTTCAGGCATCACGTGAAAAGTAACGGTTCGATTTCGATGAAACTTGGTATAATTATACCTTATTATCCTGGGCATAGAATGGGATACTTTTTAACCTGAAAAATCTTAATTTTTCGGTTTTATCACGAGAAGACCGACATCCGCGCGGACGGAGTCGCGGGCGGAAGCTAGTTAGTAATAATTTTGTTGGTTCTATCCAAACAGTCTTAACATTTGTCATTTTACTCTTATCACGTAATGTGTATACGTGTTTGTCCCATAACAATTCGTTCATCTCATACCTGAACTTTAGTGTTCCAACAATCAAAAGTTTTGATCAAACGGTTCGCAGAACAGCCCGAACGTCATCTTACCGATAATTGTTTGGGCAATCGGACTGATTACTTCCACACATTTGTTACCTCGACCGGGAGATACAATATCACGAAGTTTCATAATAATGTTACGATACATTTACTAAACTTGTAGTTTTCCGCGACTATTTTGGCGCCAGTGTTTTTAACCTCAGACGGAAAACGAGGAGTGTTATTAGTTTGAAGTGTGTGTGTGTGTGTGTGTGTCTATCTGTGGCATCATAACTATTGATCGGTTGGACCGATTTCGATGTGGATTTTTTTTTGAACGCTAATGTGATCGGGGTGATTGTTACCCACATTACATGTAGGATTTTTCGGGGGTTTGTTGTAAATTTTTAAATTTAGTGTTATTAGTATCAGTACTGTTATATCTATTTTGCTACGTAATTCAGCTGGAATAAGTGAAGCGGTGGATTTTAACCAAGTTTGGGGACTCTGCCTCCAGTATCAAAAAGCACCTTAATAATATTATTCTTTATAGACGATGTGTGTTAGCATCTAGAGCTTGTATGATTTTGTACATAGTAAATTTTATTTTAAACAGATTACATGGAAAACACATTAATAAATTTTGTTATAAGAGTGGAAGAGGGCTCTTCAACGCTCAAAGCGAAGGCAGCGCTGACTGCATAATTACCCCCCGGTTGGACTACGGCACTTCAATCACTTTGTTGTGTAAAGGTTGAAAGCCCGGAGTGTAAGTACACGATAAACAAACAACTTGATGATGGAAACAAACAGACGTAATTGCTGGAACCTTCGAAAGCGATGGGAAAATAATAACTCAGAGACGCACTTTAATGAAAAGAAAATAATTGTACCAACAACTATTTCTTTAAGATATTCAAAGGTAAACTACAACACACACAAACACACACACACACACGCACGCACGCACATACAAACACACAAACACACACACACACACGCACGCACGCACGCACATACAAACACACAAACACAAACACACACGTCAAATTTATGACAACTTTTTCCGTTGGTGGTTAAAAAGGTACAAGCAGTTGTCAGTCCATAAAAAAAATGTCTAGATCATCATTACCTATTTATCTAAAGAAGAACAATCAAATCGGTTGGCTATTGGTCGAGTAAAACACACAAAAAAATATAAAAGCATACAGGCAAATTTGAAAATGGCGTTATTACAGTAGCTACCTTCTAAAGTAGAACCCAAAAAAGGTGAGCGTTCTAAAGTACCTTCTAAAGTAGAATCCAAAAAAGGTGAGCGTTATTACAGTAAGGAATGGATTTTGTCTCTGGTTTAAAGATCTTGAGAAAGTTCTTTTCAGTAAGAAGGACATCTGAAAACAAACAAGTAATTTGAATTACTCCGTGTTCACTGAAATAAATAAGCAATATCTAGTCTGGGATTCAGACTAAGCGGCGCTCTGGACAAATTCGATAAATACGCAGTTTGCGTCCATAGCTAGCTGCATGTATAGCTATACAGTAGCTACATGTATAGCATAGCTGAGATTCTTTTGCTGGATGTTTTTAGTCCATGGCATAGACACGTCTAGGACGCCGCAACGCAAACCGACGATTTTAGCAGCGCGGCACCGCAACGCGGTTGTGTGTTTTGTCCCTTAATACATGCCTAGCTAGCTGCATATAAAGCTATAGTACCCGCATGTATTACTATACTATATAGCTGAGTTTCTATCGCCGGATCTTTTCAATGTGTGACCGCCGATCCGGTAGTAGTTTTTAAAAATGTCGACAGGTGCCATTTGTATGGTCAAAGTGAATATTTTTTTTATTCTTATTCTAATATACCTTCCCGCGCTAATAGGATGACGTGTTGAGGTAGTATTAAGCTTGGTTTACATGTACCACAATCACACATTTCCACACCAAGTGGGCGAGTGCAATTTTGTACTTTTTATAGGGAGAGCACACAACTCTCCTGGTGGTAAGAGACAACCGTGGCTTAGAGACACCATATACAGAGTTACTTTCAAAACACTGGCCTAATTTTAATGTGAGTTAAGGCTAAAATTATACTGCATTTTAAATATCAATTAACAAATTGTTTACTTTTATGAACATTCATTTAAAATAGTCCGCGTTAATATTTCACTTGTCACGCTAGGTCGTACCTGGTACGAGACATGACGTCACCTGCGCATGCGATTGCGGTCGGCGTTTACGTTATAACCATACATATTGTATTTTGCGTCGGAAAACAAAATCTCTCTCAAAATCTCTCTCTCTCTCAAAATTTGGCTAGTCCTTAAAATGCTGCCCTATATATTACAAGTGCGTAGCTGTCTTGAGGCTGGAATGTTAGGCCTGTTGTGCTAGTCTAACGGTTACCCTGCTCACTGGGCCGGACCACAACATAGCCATTATGGAGGCAGGTATATTAAAGCTTGTACTACTAGTGATTGGAATTCGTTCACTCGACTTAGTAGGCAGTCCAGGCAATCTCTGAGTGAGAACGTGTATAACAAAATGGATTCGACTAGGTTGAAAAAAGTTCTAATAGCATACTACGTATATAAAAAATGGAAGAAATCAAAAGATCTTCACTAATACTGGATGTGCGGCGCGAGCGCAGGGTGCGCGCGGGGCTAGCGCGTGACGAGCTTGTGGCGAGCGCTAGGCGGGCACGTAGCGAGAGCGAATTGACTTGATTAATGAAATTTGATAATATTGGCGTGACAATAGGGCTCAAATTATGTCGTAAAACAATCAAAACGTGTTCGACGCGTGTGATGTGATGGCGAGCGTGTCGTGCGTTTAGCGTGCACGTGTCGTCTGAACGCAGCCTAAGGCGGGGGATCTCAACTGGGCCAAGTGAAACACAGCACTCTACCAACGTGCAAACGGGGCCATAAATCATAGTTTGTCGATAGTTGATAACAGCCGCTAGTATGATATAAAACTTAAACAAACGTAATTATATAAAAAATTGTGTGTGTACTTAAGTACACGTGTTAGAAGTTATACTTCTTCGGCGTAATAAGATAAAAAAATTTTTTTAATTTTTTTATCTTTTGCCTTATTTTACATTTGTAGACAAAATTACACTAACCATAGAAAAAAAGAAATATTGTGAATACAGTTGTCAGTTCTCACGCAAACATACGTAGATGTCCTTACTTTTACTTTGTTGGTACCTTTTTTTGAAAAACTAAAATGTTATCTATAGCTAGCTTCCTCATGTCGGTTTTTCGCGACGGTGTGCGAGCGCATTGTAAAAATTTACCCTCATCATTTTTTCCTAACGCGCCAAAAGAAGTATAACTTCAATAATAAAATAATTTATCGTATTAACAACGTAATGTCTTTTACAATGGTCGGTACTTGAATGATACTTAACGAGTAGTACGAACGAACGGCATCTGTTTATTGGTAACGACTAGTTTATCGACAAAGACCTATGCAACATTTTAACGACCACCATAGGGTCAGGGGTTAATGATTTACGGCCCTGTTCGCACGTTGGTATTGGCCGGAGTATATTTGTTTAAAATATGAATAGGAGAATTTACATGGACCATACTTTGGCGTCAACAACCAAGTGGGCGATCATAGCGTATACCAGCGACATAGTCATATTCTACAGTCTACTTTTTTTAATTCAATTCGTTTGTTTGTTCCAGGTATATTTCCTTTACAATGAAAGATTAGAGTCTTGACTGGCGCGGGATTTTGTTTCCATCACTGGCTGGCTTTGGAAACGGTGGTAATTTACGGTACATAGTAAGCCTATCATTTATTTATATTTTAAAATTGTTTGCAATCGATAATTTAACTTGTAGGTAATTCATTTAAAAAGTAAATATTAAATACATCTAATTAAATATTACTAATATTACTAATATTATTAATATTATTATTTATTATTAGTATTAATAATTAATATTACTAATATTATTAGTTTAATACATCTAATTAAAAAATTGTGGAAATGTGTCCGATTGGCGATAGGCTTGCCACCTATCACATTGTGGGACTTAGTGTCTTCGGCTAGTCGTGGGTGCCCTGGTTGTGCCTCTGCCTACCTCTTCGGGGATATAGACATAAAGATACTTAAATATTTCATTTCATAAATATTAAAATAAATAAATAGTCCGGATCAGTTACTCAAATTGAATCATTAAAAAAACAAATGTTAAGGTTGGTTGTAACGCGGATGAAATTTAAATGAATACGCTCATTAAGCTAAAACCCCTGTTCCTACCACGGTCAATGTCGTAATATTAATATTTTCTAAATAGCGACGATATTTCTAACAACAAGCAGAGGCACCCGCTTGTTCGCTATGTTGTAATATGAAAAACTCCATTTTTGTGGAATGTAGAATTCCAAATAGTACCTAATAAATTGCTTGAAAGTCGGGCTGTGTAAATAATTTGAAGATATGTTTAGTCGTTTGAATTTCGAACGACGCTTTTGGTACCGCAGTAACATAGATGCAAGTACATACCACATAGAACTAGAATTTATTACTGTGATTTTACAAACCATATAAAGTGTAGCTCAAGATCCTATGACTTCCATACCATAGTAAGGTCTTAACCATTTTGAAATGCTTCAACTACCATGTGCACATTTAGTTTCCAAAGAAAATAATCACTACATAGTATAAAACAATGTCGCTTCCTCTGTCCCTATGTCCCTTTGTATGCTTAAATCATTAAAACTACGAAACGGATTTTGATGCGGTATTTTTTAATAGATAAAGTAATTGAAAAGGAAGGAAGGCCGTGGTGGGCCTCTAGTATAATATAATAATCTTTAAATACGCAAGACATATAGTCTAAAAACAAAAACAAATAATTTTCTATAGGTTGAACTACAAACAATTAGTAAATAAGTAATTTAATTTTTTTTTCTATATTCTAATATATCTTATAGTGTCGGGAGGTCATGCGGATAGTTGTGATATTGTGGTCATTAGAATAGTTGTACGCCAACTGATACAACAGGTGGCTCATTAGTTATTGACGCGTTTCTATTGGTTCGCTTGTAGCTGGTGCGACCAATTAAACCGTAGCAACCACGTTTCTTTTGACTTGCGTCTCGCAGTGTTGGGAACGCTGTCTTGTGAAGAGGTGGCCACTGGTAATAGTTTCCTTGTCTCTGGATGACGAGAATCTGGGGAATCGTAATTTTTAATTCAAGGAAATTCTAAGGGTCCATGTATGCTAAAATACGTTAGCAGTATAATGTTTTTTTCATACAAAGCAATCATGGATTTTGCTGACAAAAATACACAAGATTAACATCACTATGCTTTATAAGACTAGTGTTTCTAAAACACGATTCATTTTACTTTGCTCGATAGAAAAAAAAACCAATTGTCTACTTCAATTATGAAAATATCGACACCAGATTTAACATAAACATAGATAATTCCTATACCTAAAAGATAAGTGTTTCAGTTTTTATACTTTTTTTTTAAATTACTTTTATAGTGTCAAAAAAAGTGATTTGTCGCTTAAGACATTTACTTTAGAGCGCAATATTTCATAGTAATCATTGAACGGGGGAATGCGGCGATTGGCTCTTCTGGCTAACTAAGTATGGGGCCTTAACTACAAGATAGTAGAACTCTTATTCCAATATTTATGATGGTTTGTTTAGCAATACATGCGTGTAAAGTAGTACTATTTAAATTATGCGCTTCGGCTATATTCGTCAAGCTTCGGAAATAAGAATGTATTATAAAGATATCTATATAGAGTTTTTATTACACATAATTGATCATATACTGTGATTGCGTAGCTACTGTATAGTTTATTACTATGATGATTTTTTTATTATTGTAAACATCGACTTCATCAGGCGTTACAGCTTGAATTTGGTAGTTCTTGGTTGTGTACTTCAAAGGACGTTCTTGCTACGGAGAAGCAGCCAACGAACACAAGTTTTGAGATCTGAGACTACCGGACTCTCCAGCATATATATTTAAAAGATGTCGTGTTACTAACACTTTATATAATTTAAAAACGATTTAACCGACTTGGCTGTTAATTAATATGGAGGTAGGTTAGAACCAGGAGACGGGTATAGGACGCTTTTAACCTTGTTCGACTGCTCGGAAACCGGAAAACAACACTCGCGTGGTTACTGATCCAGCAGGAGCATTTCTCGGAATAAAAATCTTATTATTGATTAACCTAAGTTACCTTTATGCGTGTTCCAAATTTCATGAAAATCGGTTGAGCAGTTTCTGTGTAACGGAGTAACAAGCAAACAAACATACAAACTTTCACATGTTTTATAATATAAGAAGGATAAAAGTCTGGGTCTTTATAGGATCTTAAACTATGTAATTTTAGTGCAGAGCTGCTTCAGTGTCACAATTTATATCCTTAGTTTACAGGAGCTGTTGACAAAATTTCGACTATACTTTTAAGGTTTTGCTCTTCGACGGAGAGAGAGGGGAAATGCAACCTACTTGTGGTAGTTTATTACTGGCCCGATTGAGCACTACTCAACACTTGACGTATTCCATTTTTATTACTATTATTTTAGTGTTCGCCATTATCGTGTTCCGGTTTTGGACTTTAGTTGTTAAACTTGCATTAAGGGTTAACATCACATAACATTGCATTAATCAGGTTGATTCGAAAACACACCGTTATCATCTTTGGTATTTAGAGTCAACTTGTCTCACTACCATAAAATCAGTCTTATAGGCATTGTTTAAAAATATGTGAGATGTCAGCGAACAAGCACATGACTCTCCTGATGGTAAGATATAACTGTGGTCTGTAGATACCAAAGACGTTCCAGGTGCGTCATGTGGACAGGGTATTAGACCTATTGTGCAAGTCCGGCTATCCTTCCCTCCAGGCAGGACCGTGACAGTCTGATTATAGTGACTAGGTATTGGTAGGATGGTGGACTTACCCGGACATGTTGCTACACAGTATTCTACCAGTAGTCTTTTGAGTGATGACCTATAACTTAAACAGTGCTCGTCTTACTAGCAGAGAGGTAGTGTTGGTCCGGGCTCCTTTGCAGAATAGACCATCTGCCTTCCTGAGCTAGGCAGCTCCTAAAAGGCGAGCATAGGCTTTCCGACACTAACACCGTGACATCCTACTAGGTGGTAGAGTTTCGCAGCGACGCACCCGGATTGGTACCGCCGCCTTACCTATTCCTACCGCCATAACGTCATGACGTACTCCGGATCGGAGGGTAAGGTAGCCGGTTAACTTACTTTTGCTCGAGGCCTAACATCCCGGCCTCTGGTTGGCAACGCACCATTACCACCTTTGGTGTCTCTAGGCGGTGAGAATTTCTTACCATCAGGTAATCCGTCTGCTTGTTTGCCTTCCAATGTTATAAAAAAAAGGCAGACGGTCTATTCTATTTTATTCTATTATATTATTACTTAAATACCTTCTCAAAGGTCACATCCCAATACGAAGCAGTTATATACATTCATCGCCTCTGTGGTCTAGCGGTTTAGTTGTTGGACTTGACTGCATGAAGTCCTGGGTTCAAATTACGGGTCGGGCAACAAAAAGGAAATTGAGTTTTTTCCAATTTTCTAATAAAAAAAAATGTTGCTCGGGATTGGATATGAGTTTGGTTGGCGATAGGCTTGCCACCTATCACATTGTGGGACTTAGTATCTTCGGCTAGTCGTGGGTGCCCTGGTTGTGCCTCTGCCTACCTCTTCGAAGATATGGGCGTGAATATACTTTTTTTATACACATACATACATTACATACGTTATATATGTTAGTACTATTACCTATTACATACATATGTACCTTCAAACCAAGTTATTTACGGGGTTGGCAGAGAGTATCGAATGCCAAACCTCACGATCTTTAAAGACCTATCTAGCTTCCACACATTTATTATCCTTTTAATACAAACGCGCCGGTTTTGGAGACTCTTGATTCCACCCTCGGATAACCCTGTTTAGTTTAAGCAAAAAGTTTTTTTAGTTGTTCAAAGGAAGAAAAGAGATGGCAAGTCATGTACTTTTCTTTCTTTCTTTAAGTTTTGGCCTTCACGTTAGTATTTTGCCATTCGTCAAGTAGAAATTTGCATCAAATTTTATATCAATTTTAATCAATTGTAATTAGTCATCAGTCATAAGTCGTCAGTAAGTCATGTCAGGCTCTTGGGTAAAGCGGGGGCCTCATTACACAAGCTCGTGTAAGGAGATTTGGCGGCAACGAGGAAATATGCGATACGCTAATTTATTCATGATTATTTCATTTGTGCACTTTTACTGAACAAAATTAAACAAAATGCCACCAAAATTGTCTAATTTCACTCAATATCAACACGAAATTCAATAATTTTGAAAAAACTTCGACATTTTTTCTCTCGATGGCGCGGGCGACAAATCCCCAAGTCATGTACCCCAAAATCTGCGAACACCGTTTCGTTCTTTTAGATCAATAGTTTTGAAGTAATACCCGCATTGAAACCGTAAGTAGTTTAATAGAACTAATAAAGTAGTGGTATAAAGTCAAAATTACTTTAGAACTTTTAATTGACAAGTACGAAAAGGTTTCCGTCTTCGGAACATAGATGTATCTGACAGTACACAACAAGTCTATGTTCTTTTATGATATCGTATGTAGTAAGACTCCGTGTTATCAAAAAGTTATGGGATATTTAAGTTCAGTCATTTATTTACCTATCTTTATTGTAAAACAAAATCCTATGAATATCATAAATGCGAAAGTTTGTATGTTTCTTTGTTTGTTTGTTATTCCTTCAAGCAAAAACTGCTCAATCGATTTCCATTAGATTTGGCACACACATAGAGCGTAAGTTGGATTCACACATAAGATAGTTTTTATCCCATAAAACGTTCCTGTGGGACGATTAACTACGCGGTCAACGCCGAAAACGTCAACGCAATCGTCTACATGTTTCCCCACGTTGGGTCGGGTCCACTAAGCAGATTAGACCATCTGCTCCACTGCCAGGTATTTTTTAATAGGCAAGCACTAGTTGAAAAGGTCATTACCAACACGACCACTGGAGGTAGAGACTTACCTATTCCTGCCGCCATAATGACTCTCTCAGGTTTTGGTCTGGCGGGAAGAATAGCTGTTAGACAGTTTGGCTAATATCACTGCCACTGGACGGCAACACACCTATAACAGCTACAGTGTCTAAAGCCTACGGTTGATTCTTACCACCACGAGACCCGTGTGCTGGTTTGCTGATCGCTCATATTAAAAAAAAAGTGTTTATTGACACGTTTCAGGTTGTAAGGCTATCCTACACTGGTAAACTTTCAAACGAGGCCTAAGATCCAGTCCATGAGATATCAAAACCAGAAACATAAAAAAGGTTTAGATTTGTGAAGATAATAATTGTAGAAATGCTAGAAAATCGTGTGAAATGTCTGAACAATCAGCGAGTAATCCAGATGAATGGCCGTGATTTAAAGGAAAAATACTTTTAACTTTGTGCTCTACAAAGTATAGTTTTTTTTTATTGAGAGCTTAAATAATAAGCACCCAACCACAGTGCGAATATGAAATAGTATGGAAAATAACTACATGTATTTGAAATGGTACACTTACAAACACAAATTGTACACAAACGTGCACATTATAATAATAATAAGAAACTTCGATTAGCAATATAGCATACTTAATTAAGTATACTGTTTGTAAGCTAAGTAGTTATTGCTATTCGATTGATAAAACTACCAGAAAAGTAAATGTTAACGCGAAAAAAAGTTAACGGCCCTAGTGCTTCAAAAGAGTGTAGGTAAGTATTTTATCAAATACGCTTATTTTTCATACTGTTCTATATTTACACTGTGACAAGGCTTTCCTGCCCTCCGGATCACAATAGAGTCATTATGGCGGCAGGAATCGTTAAGGAGTTTGATCTCTACCCGGGAAAGCTGCTGAACAGCACCCTACCACCAGTGGTCTTTTGGTAATGACACTTGTAATGTAACTAGGCTTGCTTAGTTTATGTACTATAAACTAATAAGAATTAATTCAGTTTACAGAACGGACTATTCCGTAACCGCATGCTTAATCGTTCATTAAGTACATTGTTTGCAATGTTTTATTTATTCGGAATGGTAAGGAACGATCATAGACAAAATAAATACAAAAAATGAATTGTTTGTCGCACGTTGCTATTGTAGACCAGGGTCGATAATTTTTAAAACCAAATAAAATAGTAGTAGGATGAAACCCATTAGAAAAGGAGGAGAATATGATCAAAATGAAAGGAAAAATAAATTACGGTCGATCCGAGTTCGGGAAGTGGGAGAGGGGGTTTAAGGGTAAAAAATGGTTTATCTTGATTTCCGGCAAAACTAAAAGTCCTATCGAAAAAAGTCTCATGGCAAAGTTGTAGGTAATAAAAAGATCTAAGACTTTTGTCTAACCACTTTTTTCACATAACCTCAAAATTTATGTGAAAAATTCAAAAAACCAAGTTTTTGGTTTTTTATTTTTTACAAAAATTTCTTTTTTTAACGAAATTTGGTGAAAACTTACCTTTTTATGTCCCAAATACCCTGTAATTTATTTGATTAAAAATATTTATTTTTTCACCTAATTTTGAATTAATATCGAAAAAAAAAACACCCTAATTTTCAATCGAAAAGTCACCCGTCAAAATATCAGCTTTTTTCAAAAAGTTGGTATGTTTTCTGTTCGTTGAAACCACTACTTTTCGGTTGTGAAAAAAAATATATGTTTCTATAGTAAATCTTCACAGAAAATGCAAAAAATCGAAAAAAACTCGAATTCGATTTTTTTCAATTATCATAAATAATTTCATTTCAAAAATGTGATTGCTGCAATTTGTTTCAATTAAAAATTTGATTTATTCAATGCTTATTACATTTATGTCATAGAAAATTTCATTATATAAAAATATAGATGTAACTCGTACTATTAAATGTAGATACTTTATTATGATTACGTTACGATTATTAATAATAATAACTATTATTGTTTTATTTGCCAAAAATGTTGTACTAACAGTTATGAATCATAAGATTAATGTGTTAAAAATATTGTAATGAATAACGTAATCATAATAAAGTATCTACATTTAATATTATATATATATAGTATATTGTAATAATAATAATTATTATTATTCCTATGCAGATTTGAAAAGTTTTTTTTTAAGTAAACTTGTAACAATTATCTTCAAGAAACTCAGCGTGCACGTGTATTTTTATAAACTATGTTGTATATTGTACTGTATTCCGAATATTGGTTAGGCTAACGGTTGTAACAGCTGCTATGAAATAGTAGGTATGTATGTAGTAAGACCCGAACTCGCTTCTCCATGAAATACCTTTTGATGGGCTACTATTTTTCGTAGGTCACTCAGGTATATAATTGTTCTTAAAATAGTTATAAATAGACATCTACGCATATAATTTAAAGAATATTCGACAACTTTCTCCAAATATTGTAAATGTCTTATTAAATACTAGCTGCGCCCCGCGGTTTCACTCGCGTAAGTCCCAATCCCGCGGGGACTCCGGGATAAAAAGTAGCCTATATGTTATTCTGGGTCTTCAGCTACCTACATAACAAATTTCATCGTAATCGGCTTTGTAGTTTTTGCGTGAAAGAGTAACAAACATCCATACATCCATACATACAAACTTTCGCATTTATAATATTAATAGGATTTATTTTATTAACCTATTTGTTTTGTTAATTATAGTAGTATATTCTTATTTGCAATTTTTTTTATCAATGTAACATGTAATCTAATGTTTTTCGAGTAATTAAAGTGTTAATTTTGATAAATAGCTCAAAATTTTTTATAAAAATTTAAAAAAATTTTCGAATTCGAGTTTTTTTCGATTTTTTGCATTTTCTGTGAAGATTTACTATAATAACATTTTTTTTCATCATCGAAAAGTAGAG
>NJDD01002528.1:44994-64288 GCA_002245505.1 Calephelis nemesis
TGAAGATTTACTATAATAACATTTTTTTCATCATCGAAAAGTAGAGATTTCAACGAACAGAAAACATACCAACTTTTTGAAAAAAGCTGATATTTTGACGGGTGACTTTTCGATTGAAAATTAGGGTGTTTTTTCGATATTAATTCAAAATAAGGTGAAAAAAAAACACTTTCAATCAAATAAATTACAGCGTATTTGGGACATAAAAAGGTAAGTTTTCACCAAATTTCGTTAAAAAAAAGAACTTTTTGTAAAAGATAAAAATAAAAAACCAAATCTTGGTTTTATGAATTTTTCACATAAGTTTTGAGGGTATGTGAAAAAAGTGGTTAGACAAAAGTTTTAGATCTTTTTATAACCTACAACTTTGCCATGAGACTTTTTTCGATAGGACTTTTAGTTTTGCCGGAAATCAAGATAAACTATTTTTTACCCTTAAAACCCCCCCTCCCACTTCCCGAACTCGGATCGACCGTAATTTATTTTTCCTTTCATTTTGATCATATTCTCCTCCTTTTCTAACGGTTTTCATCCTACTACTATTTTATTTCTCTTTTTATTATTTTTAAAGGCTTCTACCCTAGTCTATTGCACAAGTCGTTTAAGATGTGATCGAATGAGAATAACAAATTACTATGGTATTTTGAACTTTACTTCTATTAGAATAGAGACCACATTTAATAAGTTTGATGAATATTAGAAATAAATTGATAAATATTTAAGCACATTTTACATACCTAACGTAAATATTTTTTATGAAGATTAGTAATATTAAATAAATAAATACCAAAATGAAAAAAATATCCGTCGTTGTTAATATTTTGATTACTAAATATGCTCTTTTTAAAATGACACTGAAATTGGAGATAAAACTTCTCATAAACATTTTAGAATGACAGTCCTAAGCCTGCAAAGTATAAAGGAAAATCAAAATATAACTCATTCCGTGACAGGCGTAAGAATCGTGAGACGTAACGACTAATGTACTACTGAACTAATAGTACTAGAAGTCCGAACTAGTATATTTGAATAACTGAAATAGTGCGTAGCGATCCTCATTGTCATCCGAGCATTAACAAGTCTACTTGTAACCGATGCTTACCTCTTGCAATGTACTTGGCAAAATGACAGATAGTCTCATTTCAACAGACGATTCCAACCAATACTGGAGAAAAAAATGCAAGAGAAAATTACATAAACGCTTATACAAACATATTATAATAAAAATCACTTCTTACACTAACATGGTGATCTGCCTTACTAAGTTACGCGTTATGCGACTCCAAATCAAGGTGATGAAGAAATACCAGTGGAAATGTCTAATGTTAATATTTAATCAATTTTACATTAGTGTGTATAGCGGAATTGCTGTTACGGAAGGCAAACAAGCATACGGATTTCCTGATGGCGAGAAATTCACGCCGCCTAGAAACACCACGGGTGGTAATGATGCGTTGCCAACATTAGGCCGGGATGTTAGGCCTCAAGCAACAGTAAGTTTACTGGCTACCATATCCTCTGAACCGGAACACGTCAACTGCAAGCGCTTACATTGTTGTGGCAGAAATAGGTAAGACGGTATACCAATCCGGACGAGTCGCTGGAAAACTTTACCACCTAGTCAATGACAGTAAGCCTATGCTCGCCTCTTACGTGATGCCTGACACAGGAAAATAGTCTATTCTGCAATGGAGCCTGGACCAACACTGTGTTTGAAGATTTATTTTATTTTGTAGATGTAAGACATTCGAAGGGGGTGGGGGGAGGAAAAGAACCCCCTGGACTCCACCCCCGGGTACGTCTTTATACATAATGAAATTTACTGAAGATAAATTGTACTTTACTGCAAAGTAATGCATATTAATAATAATAATATCTTTATTGTACACAAAAAAAAACGTTAACACTAAGCACGAGATGCACTAAGTGATAGCAATTAAACCTTTAAATACTTGGGGACCAAATCTTAATGTATTAAAGGAGTATTAAGGGTAGAAACAGTAAAATATATCCCACCACCCACCCACACCAAAAAAAAACATGTGAAATGTAGCTAAGACGACGACCAAATAAGGTTTGATCTATGAAAAACATAATATCGGATCTCATGTAGAGCAAAGCTTTGGAATCTACATGACACTCTACTCTCTACACTCTACACTATTCGTGGACAAAAAAACGACGGGTTGCCGGCAGAAGTGAAAACTTGAATATTAGCGTTGTGCATTTTTGATACTTTGATAAGTATACTTTTAATTAAATTATCGCTATAAAAAGTAGCCTATGTTCTTTCGTTCTTCATTAAGTGTCTAAATACAAAGTTTCACTGTTACAGCTTTAAAAATGACAAATTTCCAAATGAACATTCATCCCCTCTTTTCACCCATTCTCACCTATATTTTGCAATAAAAGTAGCCAATGTTGTTTCTCAGGGTCTATTCTATCTCTACCAAATTTCGTCAAAATCGGTTACTGGTTTAGACGTGAAAGCGTAGCAGACAGACAGAGTTACTTTCGCATTTATAATATTAGTAGGGATTTCTATTTATTAATTAGCATTGCTGACTAACACCCATAACCCTGGCATATAATTTCCTCACTTTGCAGTTCGATCAGTTTGTCCAGGGATATTTAGTCTGGATTACTAGTTGGTTTACACTTTACTGTATTACTTTATTAAGGTATTTCTGTGTATTAGCATCGTTGACTAACACCCATAACCCGGGCATATAATTTCCTTACTTTGCAGAGATCACTTTGTCCAGGGATAATTATTTATATTTCACTAGCTGCTCCCGCGAACTTCGTTCCGCCCGTTCAGTTTGTATGGGAAAAATTAAAATGTTCTTTTTCCCCAGTTTCCTCACAATTGAACAGGATAAAAAGTATCCTCTGTCCTTCTCCCGGTTTTAAGTTACCTCCCTACCAAATTTCAGCCTAATCGTTGTAGCCGTTCTTGAGTTATAAATAGTATAACTAACACGACTTTCTTTTATACATATAGAGATAATGTTACTTACTTATCTGTGGAAACATGCAAACTTGTTGGTAGTGCAGTCTCCAAGCCACATCTTCAAGCTAATTCAGAGTATACTATTCCACCTACCTTGACTTCGTTTCCCTGTGTTGGTTCGGGCTCGTTTGCAGACTGGACCATCTGCCTTCCTGCCAGGCAGCTCGTAATGGGCGAGCATAGTCTTACCTATAACACATCTGACTAGGTGGTAGTTTCGCAGCGACTCGCCCTGATTGATACCGCCACCTTACCTATTACCAGCGCTTGCCGTTGACGTGTTCTGGTCCGGAGGCCTCAGGTTGGCAAGGCACCATAACCATTTGGGTGTGTTTGGGTGGCGTGAAGTTTTCGCCATCGGGGAATCCGTCTGCTTGTTTGCCTTTTAAAATCATTGCCTCATGTTAAGAGGGGGCTAGATTCGTTCACCTAATCATCCCCCCTGGATGTGCTGTGGTAGAGTGCTATGCAGTCGTTTCCTTGGATTGGTACCAGTGCTTAAACTATTCCTTTCGTCATAGCGTAAATATAGCAATTGTCGTATTCCGTGATTAAAAGTATAGTAGCAAGTTTACTTACTTGCACAAGTAGTTGCATAAGGGTGACTCGTCCCAATTTGTTACTAAAATCACATAAACGTATCACCGAGTCAGTTGGTATTGGCTATATTTATTCACAACAAATCTCTTGCAAAGAGCCTTTTGTGCCTAAATAAAAATATAGCCTACACATTAAAGTTTATTTTCATCCAATGTAGATGTCACTGTTCAATTGTAAATCGTGCTACTTGTCGTTTTAATAAGAAATCTCAAATAGTTAAACGAAAAAATTATAGAATAGTCCTTTTAAATAACTGAAATACACTATATAATGTTTGTAGGCTGCATAGTTCTATGCAGTTTTTACTTCTAGATACTAAATAGTGTTGATTAACATCTTAACATGTGACTTCCATGAGTTCCAAGTCCAAGTTCCAACTTCCAGCGGTTTCAGCCGAAGTGAAAGTTTGTGAAGGCGACAGCGGAGAAAAATAATATTTATATGAGATTTTGCGCCCTACATATTAAAGTTTATTTTCATCCAATGTAGATGTCCCTGTTCAATTGTTAATCGTGCTTCTTGTCGTTTTAATAAGAAATCTTAAATAGTTTAATGAAAAAATGTTAGAATAACAATTCTTATAAATTACTGAAAAATACTAATATTTTTAGGCTGCATTGTTCTATGCAGTTTTAACTTCTACCAAAGACAATATATGTAATAGAGTATAGTAGGAGTGTGTAATATAGGGTTTTTAAGATATCGAATCGAAACTATATATTGATATTCGGTATCGGATTCCGAAACTATATATTTTCTGAAACTATATATTGGTNNTTTTGTTTGGCACGAACGTTCTACGCTTTTTGAGTTTGACATTTATAAGCGGCCCGAAACGAACGTTCGTTTCAAGACGACGGTGGTTCATTCTAACCCCCCTGCATCGGTTCGGTTCTACTCGTCGTATCATCTGTTCGTTTGTAGACCGTATTGTGAGGCGATACGGTTTGATTTGATATCCTATACAGATACCGAACCGAGCGTATCGCTACGATTCACCAATATAGGGTTTCGGAAAATATATAGTTTTGATACGCATCGATATCGGATATTACGATATTGGTCTAATATACGTTTCAATATCTATATACGATTTGTATCGCCCACTCCTAGAGTATAGAGTTCCAACTTCCAGCGGTTTCAGCCGAAGTGAAAGTTTGTGGAAGGCGACAGCGGAGAAAAATAATATTACAGTCTACAGTCTATACCGTTTTTTATTACGTTGGAAAGCAAACGAGCAGACGGATTTCCTGATGGTAAGAAATTTACGTCGGTTAAAGAGTAAATACATTAGAGGTAATGGTGCGTTGCCAACCTGAGGCCGGGATGTTAGGCGTTGAGCAAAAGTTAGTTTACTAACTACTTACTACCTTACTCTCCGAACCGGAACACGTCAACGACAAGCCCTGACGCTATGGCGGCAGGAATAGGTAAGGCGGTGGTACCAGGCAAATCGCTGCGAAACTCTGCAACTAGTCAGATGTCACGGTTGACGGTGTTACTGACGGTAAGCCAATGCTCGCCTTTTACTAGCTGCCTGGCAGGAAGGCAGATGGTCTATTCTACAAAGGAGCCCGGACCAACACGGGGTAATATATTACACAAATAGATGAAAGTGGCGACGTAGAAGATGTTGTGAAAAAACCGATTTGCATATTATCATCCTTTGCTAAATTATTTGAACCGCTTTGAATCTAAATGTTTACATCTTTAAATCATTAGTTTAAAGAAAACTGTTACCGTATATGCAAAAGTAGCTAAATATACCGACTAAATCACTATATCAAATCAAGCAGTATATACCTATTGCTGAGTTATTAAAATGTCGAGATAGTAATAACTAGGAGGTGCATGCCAATCATATAGATTTTAAGAAAGCATTTGACCTGGTGTATCATGATATTTTCATAACACAAAAATGAATAGTTTTTGTATTCATGGTTTTTCGCTAAAGTGGTGCGAATCATGTATGCGTTTTACATATATATACCCAACTGGTTGCTTTGAAATGATATAAGTCTAGTGCAATACATTTTCCTTATGGAGTTCCTTGAGGTTCTCATATTGGACCATTGTTTTATACAATCATATGATTTACATATGATAGATTTGATACTTATAGTTAAGCACTAAGTAATGTATTTTCTGAACGTAGTTTAATTGATGTTACGTACGAGTATTATTTATGATACATGATGTATTCACATCAAGAAGGGAGCAGCTTTGGCACCATGCAGTTTCATGTTATGTATTAAAAGCATACTGTAACAGCTTCATTTAAGTTTTGTGAACAAAATAAGCAAAAAACATAAATTATCACTATTATTTAAATATTTACTGTTAATTTACCGTTGCATAAATCACGTATCCGGGAAACGTGTTGCAAAGCAAATGTTGTTCTCTCTTGAGGTATTAATCCTCTATAATCCGGAATTACCCTTGTGATGTACTCTGTCTTAGCTGTGATGGGCTTAGCACTATTACGCGTTCTTTAATTAAATGTAATGTTTGCTTTACAATAAAATACTTACACGTAAGTCGTGTCAGAAAATTAATATTTTTCTTCCGTAAGCTTAGAGGATATGTCGATTTTAAAACACTCTTAACTGTATATTTGCACTTGCAAATTCCCAGAAGCTACAGTATAACTGTACGGGGATCGGCTTTTAAAACTCGCATGCTTCGCGTTGAAAGAGTACAGCGAGCAGTGTTTTAGGTTACTGTATCTAAACCAATGTATGCAGGGTCCTCTCTGTGAGGAAAACATTTGTTCTAAATATATAAATTCGTAAACACAAGCTTACTCCATTTGATGCTAAGTTAATGAAGGGTAAAAGACGATCTTTTGCAGTTATCGAAATTTAAAGATCTCTTTATAGTGCAACGAGTCATCGGTTGTGCTATCTAAGTCCATTACTGTACAATAAATAACAAAAACACACACACACACAAAATTTGTTTTTGATAATTTTTTTGAAGTTATACTTCTTTTGGCGCGTTAGGAAAAAATGATGAGGGTAAATTTTTACGATGCGCGCGCACACCGTCACAAAAAACCGACATGATGAAGTTAGCTATAGATAACATTTTAGTTTTTCAAAAAAAGGTACCAACAAAGTTAAAGTAATTTCTATGTTAATTTAATTAAAAAGCAATTTAATTTCTATGTCATTTTGTCTACAAATGTAAAATAAGGCATAAGATAAAATTTTAAAAAGATTTTTATCTTATTACGCCGAAGAAGTATGACTTCTAACGCGTGTACATAAGTGCAAACACAATTTTTTTAAAAAGATTTTTATCTTATTACGCCGAAGAAGTATAACTTCTAACGCGTGTACATAAGTACACACACAATTTTTTAAATTTTAATATTGTACTTAAAGAAACGTAATTTGATTTGAATGCATTTCATGTATAAATATCTACTTGTTCCTGGAGATGGGCGTTAGTAACTGTAATACAGTCGTATGACTATTGCGGTTGCCATCGTACTACAATAATTTGTAAGTCTGTACCGTTTTAAATAAAGTATTTTTTTTATTATTATTTATTAAATGTAGATATGTATTATTTATTAGTTTATTTATTATTACTTTATGGGTAATATATGTATTGTAAATAATTATGTAATTAAATTACATTAGTAATTATGTAACTAAATTTTGTGCATATTATTTGTATGTATACTTAATGTACTTTATTTAACATGTTTGTTTTCTATGAAATAATACATTATATTTATGAGATTAGCATAAGTTTTGTTTTATGAATCCCTACCTTAGTTTTTTAAATTACTTAAATTGTCTTCTTCACCCTAAGGCTATCTGGCAGAGATCGCTCTGAAGCGATAAGACCGCCTTTGTGCACCTAAGGTAAATATTAAGTAAGTGTAAGAGTGTGTATTGTTTTTGTAAATTTTGGTGCATAATAAAGTGTATTCATACATTCGTTCATATATCATCAACAATACATGACTATGAACTTCTACTTATTGGTTAAAGTCGCGGGGAGTCGCTGGTTGCAAGCGGCTGGTGATCGTGACTTGTTACGCTCTTTGGGGGAAGCCTATGTCTAGTAGTGGACGTCCGCCGGCTTATGATGATGATGTAGTATTTTAAATTTTCTAATCAAAATAACGTGGCTCGGTATTGGATATGTGCCCTGAGTCGTGGGTGCCCTGGTTGTGCCTCTGGCTTCCCCTTGGGGGTATGGGCGTAACCATACTTTACTTTACTTTTAATAATCGTAAACTGAGCAATCAAAGGCCACCTCTAATGTTTTACGTTTCAATCGACGCCAAAAAGAAGAAGATTTGTTTTGTTTATTTATTTGCAATTTCGATACGCGATTACTTGGCCAATAGTTCATTAATTTTGGTGTTTCTTGTTTTTTTTCGAACGTTAAGCCATGGTTCAGAGGTACTCTGAATAGGTGACAGTTTTTGAGTTATTGCTTTGCATGTGCTGACTTCTCTGTTATAAACATAAAACCAGCCTCACTTGTTCCTGCCGCCATAACATCAGTGCTTGCCGTGGACGTATTCCAATTGGTAGCCGATAATCATAATTTTACTCGAGGCGAAACCGGTCTTTAGTTGGAAACGTAATATGCCGCCTAGAGATACTCTCTCTATCTTCCGTGTGTACTAGGTAGTGAAATCTGTTTACTTTGCAACTTTTTCATGTGTCAAAGAGCTTGATTCGCTTTCAAAATATATATATAAAAGAAAACATCATAAGTAAACTACACCTAGACGTAGTAAATTTCATGAAAATTCAAATTATTACCAAATACCTGTTTTATTTTTGTAAATTAAAATATTTTAAGCATAAAAACAAATATGGCAAATTCATTAGCCACTTCTGGTAACTCAGCATATGAAAATGAAATTTTTGGAGTTTACTGTGCTAAAAAGTAACATATTTGCACTCTTTCTGTAACCCGTAAAATAAAAATGAAACTTTTTAATATTTAGTTCTGGCAATTTAATTATCTAAGATAGTGACAAATTCACCGACCTTTTCAAAATATTTTATAGTAAGAAAAAGTTAGTGTTAGGGTTTTCAAATACAAAAGGGTTTTATTAGTAAAAAAAAAATTAATAATATAAAAAAATAAGATCAACACACACTATTATTCGTTGTGAATATGTATTAATCCTATAGTTTGTTACTATTTCGATAGATGCCTGCTTACATCATATTTAACTTACAGTTAGTTTCTTAACTTAAAGTAGATATTTTGCGCAATAAAACAAAAATAGTATAAATTAACTCTTGATACTAAAGCGAAGTAACTTTTTATTTCTTTTTTAATTGTTTAAATAAAAATGTATCAAACATAATTGAGCATAATCAGTCTCTAATGTTTACATGGCAGTCAAAGATATACGTAAATATGTACCTATCTATAACAAATTATACTTTAAAAAGCATGCAATAAACTATTGTGAAATTGTAACGCTAGACTGTATTAATAACTAAATCACTTCACATGTTTAATTATTTTAACCGGAGTTTTGGCACCATCGAGAGAAAAGATGGTCGAAGTTTATCTAATGTCGAAGATATTGAGTGAAATTAGTCAGTTTTGGTGGCATTTTGTACAATTTTGTTCAGTGAAAGTGCACAAAAGTAATAATCATGAAGAAATAGCGTATCGTGTATTTCCCCGTTGCCGCCAAATCTCATTACATGAGCTTGTGTAATGAGCAACCCAAGAGCCTGACATGACTTACTGACGACTTATGACGGATGACTGATTATAATTGATTAAAATTGGCCTATATAAAATTTGATGCAAATTTCTACTTGACTATTGGCAAAATATTAACATGAAGGCCAAAACTTAAAGAAAGAAAGAATTATTCTAACCCAAAACAGAATATACATTTAAAATTAAAAATATTATTATAAAACAATCATAAGAAATTTTGTGGCAGCCCTAACCTCCACCTAAACCATGCAAAGTCACCATCACGGACGTTGTGATTAGGGTTGTTGAATTTACCAACACCAATTATGAACTACATGAAATCAGCTTTTATTTAGTTATAGAAGAATATGCCAACTTAGTGTCAAAAAAGCACTTCCGTAGGCCATGTTTTTCCTGTTTGTTTTGGTAAAAGTTCCGGACTACTAAGTTTTACGCCATCAACATTGGAAAAAAGTAACCGCCGAAAATGAGATCTAAAAAACAAGCTAGGTTGCTACATCTCATTAGGTGTTGCCAATTAGAGATAAAGGCATATATATATTACAAAGAACTGTTATTAGGATGTTGCTACTCATTTTCTCTCAAAAGTTGGCTGTGGCAAACTTAGCAACCATTGCCAAAGTTAGCAGGTTTCACGGTATATATGAAGCAAGATTATTGCAATTTGCAGGTACTGGCTTGATTTATATTTGATATTTAAAAACTATGATTTCAATTTCTGTGAAATTTTCCCCTAAGATGTCCGTTACTCGATAAGTTTTCAGTTTTAGTCAGTCAGTCTGCCAGTGCCATCACAAACTCTGAATAATGTTTTAATTATACGTATTAGAATGTATGTATGTATGTAGGTTTAGGTATAAACGTTAGTCACCGTCTTACACGCCAGTTTATTCACGTGGGCAGTTAATTCAATTAAGTACTGTGGTATAACTTACAGTAAACCTATCGCATAATGGCCTGCTGTAAGTTCGTTTTCATTCTTCGTGTTCATATCACAGTATATTATTTGCTACAAAAACATTTTCCGTTTCTTAATAGTGGAAAACGAGACTAACAGACGGATTCTTAATGGCACAAATATATTTACCACAAATCCCTTACTTGGTACGCAGAGTATCCAGTGCCAAATTTCTTTAAACCTGTTCAATTTTCCCCATGTTCATTCAAACAAGCCAATTCGGATATAATAAAGTTGATTTTCAGTTAATGAAGATGTCGCTGTACAATTTTCAATCGCGCAACGAGTTGTTATGATTGCTAATTCGTAATGTCAAGTGATTTTCAACTTGACTACTGCCAAAACGTTCTATTAATAGACGTTATATACTTAAAAATTTTTATATACTGCACTGTTTTGTGCAGTAGAGTCAAGAGCAGGGGTGGGCCAAGTACGGTCCGCGGACCCGGTACGTGAGAGGTTTTAATCAGGGCCGCAGAGTTTTTTATAGAAAATATCAGCCTCCAAAAATTAATGGTCGTAATGTTAAAAGACTATTGATATTTGATATTTGAACAATTAAGATACTGGATCGATACTTCAAACATAAATATTGCGTATTTCATAATATGTTAAGACTTCTTAAATCTTAAATAGATTTTATTTTAATAAAGGATTGTTAAATAATGCCTTATGTTATCTTTATACAACGTTTTATAATCGTAATATTTACTGCTATTTTTAGGTGTCTCTTAATAAACCGGCCCGCCTCAAGATTAATTATAATTTACTGGCACGCCACTAGATTTTTTTTTAATTTACCGGCCCGCGGTAAAAAGAATTTGCCCGCCCCTGTTCTATACTAATCAAGATTTTTTAGAACAGAGATATTCTTCGCGTCACTGCAAACGCGGTACAATGTTATGTCCGTCTTACAGTAAATAAATTAATAAATCAAAATAAATACAAATTGAATCTGACCCCAAAGTAAGCAAATTATATGCTTGTGTTATGGGTATTAGTCAACGATACTAATACACAGAAACACTTAAATATGTACCAGAATAAATTTAAATAACACCCAGACCCGGAAATGCAGATATCTAAATTAGTGATGTACCGACTCGGGATAATTCCAGCTAAATTGGCCGGACATTTGGGTAGAAAAGCCGGACACTACATTATTGAGGATTTTGTCTCGGCATTAGGTACAAAAAAGATATGTATTGAAAACCAATTTTTTTTTAATTATTAGGTATCATAAAGCTTGTTAAATTCTATTGAAATAAAAATTAAATCGAGTGCCAAATCAGTCTTAGGTACTTTATTATTAGTCAGTCAACTTTAAATTCTAGACACACTAACCAACATATTATTTTAATTCTTCTTGAATATTAACGAAAGGCACAAATAAAGCTTTTTTAACAAAAAATCAAAAATATGTTATTCTGTTAAACAATAAAAATATATAACATCGTAAATGTAAAAGCCTAACAAAAGCCGGTCAGGCCGGACACGCAATCAAAAAGCCTGACGGTGTCCGGCTTTATCGGGACGCCAGGCAATGCTGTCTAGATTGCTTGAAATCCATTTTTAAAGATACACTATTAACATTGGCCGATAGAGGGCAACTTTACAAATACACAAAGTAGTCAGTTTCGAAATGGTGACAACAAATATGAACCTGAGATTTGAGACACCTGCGTGAACTGCAGATGCTATCAATAGAACGATTCGGATATCCAAATCACTACCCTATCGCCTCTGTGGTCTAGCGGTTCAGTTGTTGGACTTGACTGCATGAGGTCCCGGGTTCGAATCCCGGGTCGGGCAACTAAAAGAAAATTTGTTTTTTTTATTTTCCAATAAAAAAAATGTTGCTCGGGATAGGATATGTGCCCGGTTGGCGATAGGCTTGCCACCTATCACATTGTGGGACTTAGTGTCTTCGGCTAGCCGTGGGTACACTGGTTGTGCCTCTGCCTACCTTTTTTGGGGATATTGGCGTCAAGATACTTTAAATCACTAGCAGGTGATAGCACCATCTCATTCTTATGCCAAAAGGTAATTAATAATTAATTATTGCAGAAATAATGGATCCTGTGTAACTTTGATTAGAAACATTTTCCCTTATGGTTATTAATCCTCAAGAATCTTGTTAACCCTTCTTGATGCGTGATTATGTGAAATTCAGCCTTAATTTAAATTTAGTTTATGTCTGCAAGTAGTTTGCGTAGTTTTGGATAGTCTATATATAATTATAAATGTTTAGTCATGTGGAAAGAATAGTAGTTAGAGATTAACAAAACTATATATATCTGCCTTTCTTGCCAGCTCGTAAAAGGCGAGCATGGGCTTATCATCACTAACACCGTGACATCTGACTAGGTGGTAGAGTTTCGCAGCGACTCACCCGGATTGGTACCACCGCCTTACCTATTCCTGTCGCCATCAGGTCATGACGTGTTTCGGTTCGGAGGGTAAGGTAGCCGGTAAACTTACTTTTGCTCGAGGCCTAACATCCTGACCTCAGGTTGGCAATGCACCATTACCATATTTGCTGTCTCTAGGCCGCGTGAATTTCTTACCATCAGGAAATCCGCCTGCTTGTTTGCCTTCCTATAACATAAAAAAAATGTCGCGTTACAATGTTACGACTTTATCTATCTTACTGCGACATATATAAGAAAATATGTTGCTCGGGATAAGATATGTGCACGGTTGGCGACAGGCTTGCCACCTATCATATTATGGGACTCAGTGTCTTCGGCTAGTCGTGGGTGCCCTGGTTGTGCCTCTGTCTACCTTTTCAGGGATATGAGCGTAAAGTTCCTTTTTAGTATCTAAATTTTGCAATATTTGATAAAAAAAAAAAGTAATAAAAAAATTTCCTGTCATGATTTATTTAAGCGACCTACATGTTAATACATATTCTAATATTGTGAATTTATTATAACATCCTATTATCATCTCGGTGTAGGTCGACTTAAGTTCGACATCCAATTCATCACACAAATGCCTGCCCCCGTCGGGAATCGAACCCGAGCCTCGCGGTTGGTTGTTATAGTTAGGCGTGTACGCTAGCCACTCGACCAACGAGGCGGTTATATAAAGTCAAGTATAGATCCCTCAAAAAATGAAACCAAAGATATCTTAAGTATACATTTCAAGTATAAGGGCCTTATCAAACCTAAAGAGGGAGACGCGGTGTTAAGGGCCCTTGCGGCGCAATTTGTACTTGCAAGGACCCTCTGTGAATTACAGATTGGGAAGAGTATCACAATATAAAGGAGATCGTTTTGTACTTCTGTTAATTGATAAAAAATAAGGATTGTATTCGTTTGACACTGATTAGATGTCTTGGTTGTTATTACAATGTCAATATGGGTCTCCCTTTTGTCCGGGCTTCTTTGCAGAATAGACCATCTGCTTTCCTGCCAGGCAGCTCGTAAAAGGTGAGCATAGGTTTTCCGTCACTAACACCGTGGCATCTGACTAGGCGGTAGTTTCGCAGCGACTCAACCGGATTGGTGCCACTGCCTTACATATTCCTGCGGCCTGACGTCGTGTTCCGGTTCGGAAGGGAAAGATAGGCGGTAAAATTTCTTTTGCTCGAGGCCTAACATCCCGACCTCAGGTTGGCAACGCAGCATTAACAACTATGGTGTCTCTAGGCGGCGTGAATTTCTTACCATCAGGAAATCCGTCTGCTTGTTTGCCTTCCTATTTCATTTAAAAAAAAACGACTGAAGCAATTGATAAAATTGTTTGTGTAAATAATTATAAATTATATATATGTTAAAATAATTTAAAACATTTTCGAATCCTTAAAAGGATGACAAATTGAGATGTAAGAATAATTCTTACATTTCAATTTTTCGTCCTTTTAAGGATTCGAAAATGTTTTAAATTATTTTTTTATTTGTAATTAGTAGTTGATTTTGGAATGTTTTACATTGGATCCGGCAGACTGCGCTCCTGTCAGGGCATCAAACATTATGTAGTAGCTATGGTAGTAGCTGTTAATGTCATGCGATACGAAGTTTTGCTGGGTCAGCTACTATGTACGTTAATTTTGGATATTAAGGAAGTATCTCCACGCCCATATCCCCGAAGTGGTGGGCAGAGGAACAACCAGGGAACCCAAGACTAGCCGAAGACACTAAGTCCCACAATGTGATAGGTGGCAAGCCTGTTTTGGATGTTAAATACTTTTAATATGAGTACTTTTTAATATGAGTACGGGTACATTTGAAATCATTTGAAGATTAGTTTTTTATGACGTTAGACAGCGGGCAGAATAAGGAAAAAAAAGTGTGTGTGTGTCAGCACTTCGGGGTATGGGCGTGAAGATATTTTTATAAAATAATTCACATTGAAAGTGGCTCTGCTTGTAAACATGCTCTTTAGCAGATCCACATGTAACTCATACTTGGAAAGTATAAAAGCGTGTAGCGTAACAATAACGTATGCTAGTTTCCTCATACCTTTTTGAAAAAAATAACATAGTTTAAATCTATCCCCTTTGGTCTCAAGCTGACAAATGCTCCAACCGTTTGAGCTACTGAAGATTCAAGCCCTGTGGCGAAATTTTTAATTCCTTTCTTTACCGTTGTTGAAACAAATGTTCGTTTTTTTTTGTAGTTTTTTTGCGTTTTAATTATTTATACTTTGAATTTCCGAGATCAGTGACCAGACCCTATATATTTTAGAAAGATAACACTACGCATTTAGTGATTTAGTACCTGGATGACCGAGCTTTGCTCGGTATTTTTTTAGCAAACACTCATTGACTTCGTGTCACTTAACAACGCCATCTGCTGGAACAACTTTATTGCTCACAAAAAATAGTATTATTATTCTCCAATAGATGTCAGGAAGAGTCATATATTTCAGTTTAAACACGAATAAAGTGACATTTTCTAAAATGATTCCTAGCTAGATCGATTTGTCGCTCTCGAAACCCTCTACACACTAAATTTCATGAAAATCGTTGGAGGCGTTTCCGAGATTCCAATTATATATATACAAGAATTGCTCATTTAAAAGTATAAGATTTAAAGAAAATACGAGAGTGTTCTTTTATAATTATAATTGACGACCCGGGGTCTAACATTACTAAGGAAGAAGGATCCTTTGAACTCTGGCTTTAAATATTCTTATCTAATTTAAAAAATACAAAGTATTTCCCTTTGTTATTATAACAGCTTGTACGGCTGCAAATTAGTATTTTGTTCATACATTTACATTCTGAGTTTTGGGTAATTAAAGATTTAAAAAAGAAAATGATCTGGCAAAGTGTGTAAATTTTTATTTATTCAAATTGATTATATATTTAGCTAATTACATATAATAATTAATGATTTAAATCTATTGTAGTTTATTTTTCTTTACATTACTAGCATTCATTAAATTTCTCGAAAGTTTAAGTTAAAATCGTCGTGGTGATCATACTTTTGAAATATATTATGTATAAAATAAAGTATTAGAAAGGTAATTTTACACTGAATTCAAAAATGTATACTTGTTGTACAATGTATTGCAATTAGACCGAGAAAACCGGCAAATAGTAAGTTGCGGAAAATGCGGAAAAATCTCGGGAAATACGCGGGACACGCCAGCCTGTTCGCGCGAAGCAAACAATCAATAGGACAAAAAAAATCAAGACAGACTATGAGCAAGTGCTCATAGTCTGTCATGTTTATAGGAAAGTTCCTATAAACAGCAAATAATGGCCCGTTTGAACTTACTCGTAGTTTCAACGACACTGGTGGTAATTTCGTTGCGCACTCACTAAACTAATTTTAACGTGTCGCTGTCTTCTTTTAAAGAAAGCAACAGAAAGAGACAAAACGCTTTTAGTGCTGTCAAATAAGACCGTACTCGTCATTTGTACAGACTTTTAATCTGTCACTTGGAAAATGTTGATTAAAAACATCACAATTTGACATATTCGGACTAATCTGACATGTCTAAAACGTTCCATCTCTTTTGTTTTTGTTTTATTTGAAAAAGACAGCATGCATCTAAAATAAGTTTAGTTTGTGAACAACAGAATTACCACCGATGTGCCATTTATTAAGTTGCTGTTACGTAATGAGAGCGTGTTATTCTAAAGTTATATGTTTGTACTTTAACTTTGGGCATAATGAGTATTTTTTGTAAGTCTTACAATAACATGGTTTTATTGGCCATAGAAAAACGAAGTAGAAAGTTCTTATTATAGTGATAAGAGTACATCGGAGAAGATTCTAGATAGAACACAAAGAAATTTTTGTTTGCAACAAAAAGAGTTACAAAGAAGGTTAATCAAAATCATTTTTATATGGATGGATGTAGGTACCCGGGGAGACCAAGGCTGACATTTCACGATCAGATCAATCGGATATTATCCGAGGGTGGTGTCAAGAGTCTCCGAAACCGGCGTGTTTGTATGAAAAGGGTAATGAATGTGAAGGAAGCAAGACAGGTTTGTCAGGTTCGTGAGGTCTGGCACTCGATACTCTCTGCCTACCCCGTAAGGGACTTGGCGTGAAGATATGTATGTATGTATGTATGTATGTATGTATGTATGTATGTATGTATTTTTTATATGATATTGGAAGGCAAACAAGCAGACGGATTTCCTGATGGTAACAAATTCCAGGCGCCTAGAGACACCAAAGGTGATAATGGTATGTTGCCAACCTGAGGCCGGGATGTTAGGCCTCGAGCAAAAGTAAGTTTATCGGCTACCTTACCCTCTGAACCGAACAACGTGATGGCGGCAGAAATAGTAAAGGCGGTGGTACCAATCAGGGTGAGTCGCTGCGAAACTCTACCACTTAGTCGGATGTCATGGTTTTCGTGACGGTAAACCTATGCTCGCCTTTTACGAGCTGCCTGGCAGGAATTCAGGGTCTGTTGTGCAAAGGAGTCCGGACCAATACTTCGGACATTTTTATATAATTTTTCAAATGTGGCCTTCAGATCTATCTTTGTAGTTTCTTGGATACAACTGATTTATGAAAAATAGAAAATGCAATGATTACCTTCTTTTGCTGTTCCCGTCATGTATAATTCTTACCGTACGTTTGACAAAAAAACTAATTTTACTGTAAAAGACCCCATGCTGGTCCAGGCTCACCGCAGAATACACCATCTGCCTTCCTGCCAGGTAGCTCGTAAAAGGTGAGCTGAATAAGCACTAACACCGTGACATCTTACTAGGTGGTAGAGTTTCGCAGCAACTCGCCCGGATTGGTGGGTCTATTGCCATAACGTCAGTGCTTGCCGTTGACGTGTTCCGATTCGGAGGGTAAGGTAGCCTGTAAACTTACTTTTGCTCGAGGCTTAACATCTCGCCCTCAGCAACGCACCATTACCACCTTTGGTGTCTAGACGGCGTGAATTTCTTACCATCAGAAAATCCGTCTGCTTGTTTGCCTTCCAGTATCATAAAAAAATACTAAATAAGAACTATATGATAACTAAGATAATGAAGACTTAACATTTTTCGTAAGAATCTAAAAATGAATGAAAAAAAAAACATAAATTTCTTTTTGTGAAAAAGACTTGACGGATATTTTTACAAGATCTCTCGTACGAGTACAAATTGATTTTACTCTACCCCATGAACATAAATAACATTTTTTCTGACAATCTATATCTGATGATAAGTCAGTTCATTTTTATTTGAATCTGATTTATCATTGAGACATTGTACGTACATTGTGATTGGAAAAGAGAGCGAAAACTTTATTTTTAACCGCCATTGTGTTGTTGTTGTTTTTTTTATGATATTGGAAGGCAAACAATTTCAAATTGGTTAAGTACAACCATCAATCTTGTTTGCATTTTATTTGAATTACCCGATTGTAATACAAGTTACAATCGTCTCTGTGGTCTAACGGTCCGGTGTTGGTCTTGATTGCATGAGGTCTCGGATTCGATTCCTGGGTCACGTAACTAGAGGAAAATGTTTTTTCCCGTGTTGGTCCGGGCTCCTTTGCAGAATAGACCATCTGCTTTCCTGCCAGGCAATTCGTGAAAGGCGAGCATAGACTTACCGTCACTGACTCTGTGGCATCCTACTTGGTGATAGAGTTTCTCAGCGACTAGCCTGGATTGGTACCACCGCCTTACCTATTCCTGCCGCCATAACGTCCAACGCTTGCCGTTACTTACTTTTACTCGAGGTCTAACATCCTGGCCTCAGGTTGACAACGCCCCATTACCACCTTTGGTGTGTCTAGGCGGCAAGAATTTCTCACCACCAGGAAATCCGTCTGCTTGTTTGCCTTACATTGTCATAAAATAAAAATAAAATAAAATTTGTTATTTATTTTTTAAAACAATGTTGCCCAGTATTGGATATAATGCAGCAATAAAATGTTGTATAAAATTTGGCTTAATAGTTCATCCACAACAGAAGTGACATTTCAAAATATTTTGTACAAATGTGAAACAATATAGAAAGTAGTCGCCTCTGTGGTCTAGCGGTTCAGTTGTTGGACTTGACTGCCTGAGGTTCCAGGTTCAAATCCCAGGTCGAGCAACAAAAAGAAAATTGGGTTTTTCCAATTTTCCAATTTTCTAATAAAAAAACACTTTGCTTGGGATTGAATGTGTGCCCGGTTGGCGACAGGCTTGCCACCTATCACATTGTGGGACTTAGTGTCTATCCCCGAAGAGATAGGCTGAGGCACAACCAAGGCACCCATGACTAGTCGTAGATCCTAAGTCCCACAGTACGACAGGTGGCAAGCTTATCGCCAATCGGGCACATATCCAATCCGGATCAACATTTTTTATTAGAAAAACCCAATTATCTTTTAGTTGCCCGACCCGGGAATTGAACCCGGGACCTCATGCAGCAACTGAACCGCTAGACCTCAGAAGATTGTTTCAGCTTATAGTTCTTTGTAAAGCCTAGAAATATAATCAATATTTTTACAACACGAGCTTAACTCTATAACCGTATATTTTAGTGTGACCTTGTTTGACGCATTTTAGACTTTGTACTCGTAGTTTGACTTTACGGTGTA
>NJDD01002528.1:64295-85016 GCA_002245505.1 Calephelis nemesis
TTTTTTTATTAGAAAAATGGAAAAATCCAATTTTCTTTTTGTTGGCCGACCCGGGATTCGAACCCGAGACCTCATGCAGTCAAGTCCAACACTCGGACCGCTCGATCAATATTTTTACAACACGAGCTTAACTCTATAACCGTATATTTTAGTGTGACCTTGTTTGACGCATTTTAGACTTTGTACTCGTAGTTTGACTTTACGGTGTACTCTACGGTGTCGAGAATAGAAAGAGAATCGACGCCTTGAAATGTGGTGCTGGCGCCGGATGCTGAGAATACCATGGACAGCCCGCCGCACAAACGTCTCGATACTCAAACAGCTGACGCTGGAGAAGACACAGCGTCTGTCTGCGACCTGCCTGCAACGCATAATGCAGTAAGTACTTCCGCCACGTTGCACATAGGGATGGCAACAATTTGGAGCGTCTGATAGTGACAGGGAAGGTGGAGAGGAAAAGACTTAGGGGACGAAGTCCCAATCGGTGGTCGGACCAAATCTCCAAACAGCTGGAGATGCTCGTCAGCGCTGCGCTCCACCAAGCGACGGTACGCAACCGATGGAAGCAGCTAGTAGACAGGGTCAAAAGGAGTCACGACCCTCAGCAGTGAGGGAATTGACTGAAAAGAGAGAGTTTGACTTTGGACTAGAATCATTCATGTTGAAAATTAACTCGACAGAAGGTGATAGTATAAGATCCGAACCTTCATCGACTCACACCGAGCTGACACTTGAATAAAACATATTTTATAGTCAAGTAAACATATTAGCGATCATATTAAAAGTGGGTTTCCCAAACATATACTGAACCGAATATTTTTAATTATTAAAAAAATTTTTTCACATTTCCAATTTTTTTTTCAGGCAACCCTCTATCTATATCAATATGAATTGTAATTAAAGATGTAATAAAACTGCACACGTATTAATTTTTTTTTTCTATTTTCCGATCCCGTGAAAGTAACTATCATCGACAATTATCTGTTTATAGCTGGCAATCCAGATAAATAACAAGCAACCAAACCTATGCAACTTCGCCTTATACGTACTTGTAGGGATAACATCTTAATATTCCACCAATTAATAAAAAAAAATATTTAAAAAAATGTCCAGGATTTAGGCAACCTATATTCAATATATTTTCTGACTAAACTAATGTAGTAAATTTGCTACAAAACCGGTTTCATTTTATGTATGGTATGGTAACTCTTGAATTTCGATATCATTCGAATTTCTAAATTAGAATCGTATATATCATTTTAGGTACTTTTGAACACAGAAATAGCGGATTATTAACATTTAGATAGAAGGGATTTCAACTAATTCGATAAAATAATGCATTGTTTACTATTAATTAAATGTTAATAATTCGCCAGAATTATTTTCGAGAGTAACCATACTGATAATAGAATGTAACCAATTTTGTAACAAATTTAGTGTATCAGAAAATATATCCTTCTCTGTGGTCTAGCGGTCCGGGTGTTGGACTTGACTGCATGAGGTCTCGGGTTTGAATCCCAGGTCGGCCAACAAAAAATAAAAATCTAATAAAAAAATGTTGGTCGGGATTGGAATTGTGCCCGGCTGGCGATAGGCTTGCCACCTATCGCATTGTGGGACTTAGTGTCTTCGGCTAGTCGTGGGTGCCCTAATTGTGCCTCTGCCTACCTCTTCGGGGATATGGGCGTGAAGACACTTTTTTTATATTAAAAATTGGTTGCCTAAATCCTGGACGTTTTTTTCCCAATATTGCATGAATCGAGCTTCAAGAGTAACCCCACAGCTCGGTGTAGGTCGCCCTAACTTAGGATTTAAACTATGAAAAATGTAAATTTGAATTAAGCCAGGGTCAAGCCTTCGCGCGTGCTGCAGCAGCGATATAAGAAATGCGAGGAAACGCACGCGAGATGGTATCGCCTTAGAACCATTCCTTTATACTTTCAGGGCTACCTATTTTATATGCTAACCACCTGTCCAGGTTTCGCAAAGTTATGAAGAACAAATTACACATTCGCTTAGATATTTAAATGGCGACGCATTGATGACGTGCCTCAAGGAAATACATAATTTATTCTGCGTCCTAAGGTACTGCCGCACGGGTAAAAAAAGCACCGGTCGGTGTACACCCACAAGTGAATTTGTGATAACATAGTATTTGTTTTCCTAGCATCGAAGAGCAGATGTGAATGGTTTTGTTTCCTGAAAACACTTTTAACTGTTTTCAAAAAGGAGTGGTTATTTTTTATTCACGTTAATCAGTTTCTCCGTAATTTCTGAATCAATTTTAATTTTCTTTATTTGAAAGAGCGTACTTTCGAGGTGGTCCCATTGCCATCAAGCCTGGATCTGATGAAATCTCAGGGAAATCGAGGAAAATACTTATTTTATAGTTACCTGGATGAGCTACTTAAAGCTATCGAAGTCATTTTAATCAGTTTTACTGCGATCAAATTATTTCTTCCCGTGGAGAACAGTGAATGGCTTAAAGTGAAACTTCAGATGAATTTACATAAAATAGTTGTTTTGCTGAATGTCTATATATTAATACGTGATGCGAAAACTTTGGACCCTTTTTAAGAAAATTGCTCGGAAGCACGAGCATAAAATTTAGTACACTTATAGTTAACGTCTAGGAGAAGTGCAGAACGCTTATGTTTTTCAACAGTAATGCTTATAAAGTACATTAAATCAATAAATAAAACATTACCCACACTACCATGCATTTGACACAAACTCAAACAAACAAAATCACAGATGGCGCACTAACAATTTAGGAAACAAACTAGTTGGTCTTAAGAAACGAAGATGGCGTTCTTATCAACAAGATATTAAAATTATGGTTGAATTTCGACCAATCGGCGACCACTAGTATAAGTAGTTACCTACCTAACTTTACGAATATAACTTAAGCTGTTAAGTATGTTCTCGTTTTGTACAATATTCACAAGAACTTGCCGGTGTAGGTACTGACATAATTGATGTAATTAAATTTCATAATTAGTTTTGGCGACACTGAAAGAAAAGATAGTCGTAGTTTTTTTCGTAATTATTGAATGCCGCCTCGTCGGTCGAGTGGCATCACTGGCATGAGTCGAGTGGTCGTACTTTCAAAGATCAATAGTGAGGATCGGGTTCGAATCCCGAAGAGGACAGGCGTTTGTGTGATGAACATTTAGATGCTGGCATATTGGGTTTTTATTAAATTTACTCTGGTACCTATTTAAGTATTTCTCTGTATTAGAATCGTTGGCTATAACACAAGCATATATATTTTTTTTACTGTGCAGTTAGATTTCATTTATATAACTTGTCGGGGGATATTTATTATTTATTTATTAAAACTGAAGAACACCCCTGAAATGTTAAGCCCACCGGTTCGCCGCCATACTGTTATCATAATTTAAATTATTTTATTTCCGTTATTACTGCAGGTGTACCGTGAAGTAGGCAGTAATACTCTCGCACACGAACACATTTACATTTTTATGACTCAACTGGCTTTATGATAATGAATTTAATGATTATTAATTATACTGACCTCTACTTAATGTTATAATTACACTAGTTTATTCGTTTTTTTATAGCTTACATGTACTAAGTACTACAATTGGTTCCGGGCTCATTTGAAAGAAGTTTAAAATAGCCAAGTAGGTTACCACAAAATATATACCTACATTTTATGATTTATGATACATACATACATATCTTCACGCCAAGTCCCTTACGAGATAGGCAGAGTGTATCGAGTGCCAGACCTCAAGCTCCTGACAAACCTGCCTGGTTTCCGTCACATTAATTACCCTATTCATAGAAACACACCAGTTTCGGAGACTCTTGACACCACCCTCGGATAATACCATAGTGATCTGATCGTAGAATGTCAATGTTTTATGATGTTATGTAAAACTGACTTTCGTCGAATGTCTTTGTTGCTCATAGGCGATTTTTTTATGTTATAAATAAATAATAATAAATAAATAAATATCGCTTTATGAAGTTATAGGAAGGCATTAGGCAAACAAGCAGACGGATTTCCTGTTGTTAAGAAATTCACGCCGCCAGAGACACCAAAAGTGGTAATGGAGCGTTGCCAACCTGAGGTCGGGATGTTAGGAATCGAGCAAAAGTAAGTTTACCGGCTACCTAACCCTCCAAACTGGAACACGTCATGACGTTATGGCGGCATGAATATGTAAGGCGGTGGTAACAATCCGGACGAGTCGCTGCCAAACTCTACCACCTAGTGTGATGGTAAGTCTATGCTCGCCTTTTACGAGCTGCCTGGCAAGGAAGGAAGATGGTCTATTCTACAAAGGAGTCCGGACCAACACGGGGCATTACTTTTATAATTCCAATTAAATTCAGGTATTCCATAATCGCTTCTAGGGCCTAGTGGTCCCGGTGTTGAAATTGACTTCATGAGGTCCCAAGTTCAATTCTCAGGTAAGGCAATAAAAAATATGGTTTTTCCAATTTTCTAATTAGATAAAAAATGTTTGATGGATTGGATGCCGATAGGCTTGCTACCTATTTTGTGGCTAGTGTCTTAGGCTAGTCGTGGGTACCCTTTTTGTGCCTCTGCCTGCCTCGTCGGGGATATGGGCGTGAAAATTCTTTATAATTCATGTTTTTTGTGTTGTTATGACTGTGGCACAATTTAATAGTTATATGACCACAGCTCAATTGGAATGTGTACAAAGAAATAAAAATGGGAAATATATTTATCGCCTCGTTGGCCGAATGGCTAGTGTACACGCCTAACTACAGCGACCAACCGCAAGGCTCGGGTTCGATTCCCGATGGGGGCAGGCATTTGTGTGATGAACATTTAGATGTCTGCATTACCAGGTCTGGGTGTTTATTAAATTTATTCTGGTACGTATTTAAGTATTTCTATGTATTAGAATCGTTGACTAACACCCATAACACAAGCCTCTGGTTGGCAATGCACCATTACCACCTTTGGTGTCTCTAGGCGGCGGGAATTTCTTACCATAAGGAAATCCGTCTGCTTGTTTGCCTTCCAATGTCATAAAAAATATCACATTAACATTCACAGACACAGACAGAAGACCAGAGGGGTTACCAAAAGCTCTTAAAACATTTTTTTCAATAATATAGTGTATGCTATAGAGTTGTTTTTAAAATTTAGCAACTTGGATTTAACAACTTAATCGCCTCTGTAGTCCAGCGGTTTAGTTGTTGGACTTGACTCCATGAGGTCCCGGGTTCGAATCCCGGGTCGGGCAACAAAAAGAAAATTGGGTTATTTCCAATTTTCTAATAAAAAAAGGTTGCTCGGGATAGGATATATGCCCGGTTGGCGAAAGGTTTGCCACCTATCACATTGAGCCTATACCTACTTATATTATAAATGCGAATGCAAGTTCGTTTTGTTACTCTTTAATGCGAAATCTACTGCATCAATCATCATGACCGCTTCGTTGGTCGAGTGGCTAGCGTTAACGCCTAACTACATCGGGTTCGATTCCCGACGGGAGTAGGCATTTGTGTGCATTTCCGAGTCTGGGTGTATATTAAATTTATTCTGGTATCTATTTAAGTATTGCTATGTATTAGTATCGTTGACTAACACCCATAACACAAGCATAAAGTTTGCTTACTTTCTGGTTAGATTCAATTTGTGTAACTTGTCTAGATATATTTATTTTATTATTTTGTCTAGGAGGTATTAAAAATAACAAATGATACTTTTTTATTATTTAAATGCAAGCGAAATCGCGGGTAAAAACTAGTGTTACATAAATTACATATAAAAAAAATAATCCACTAGAAAAACATCTTCACAACTACAAAATAAATAATTTTACAAGCACCCATGTTTCCGGTTAACACCAGCTCTATTATAATTTAACAAGTATTGATTTGGCTCAAACGTTAATGAATATAGTAAAACTTTTGTAACTAATGAAATATGGACGTGGGAATATCAGCTATGTAAACTCAACACCGACTATTATTTTAATTATTCCTTGTCACCAATAAAATACACCTCAGTAGGAGTATAATAGAGGGTCCATGTATGCTAAAATACGTCAGCAGTATACTGTTTTTTTTCATACAAAGCAATCATGGATCTTGGTGATAAAAATACACAAGATTAACATGAATATGCTTTATAAGACTAGTGTTTCCGAAACACGATTCATTTCATTTTTCTCGATAGAAAAAAAATCAAAAAGTTAACCCTTTTTTGAAAGCAAAACCCAACTGTCTACTTCAATTATGAAAATATCAACACCAGATTTAATATAAACATAGATTAGTACTATACCTAAAAGATAATTGTTTTGGTTTTTATACTTTTGTTTAAATTACTTTTATAGTGTCAGAAATAGTGATTTGTCGCTTAAGACGTTTACTTTAGAGCGCAATATTTCATAGTAATCATGGAACGAAGGAGTGCGGCGATTGGCTCTTCTGGCTGACTAAGTATGGGGACTTAAGCAATATTCGATGCTACTGCTTACTATCGATATAATAACCTCAAGTTAGTATACATACAGGGTTAGATCTAAAGCACCAGCCAAATTATGAGACACGATTCGGACTCGGTAACACTATAAAAAAACCAAAAGTTGAAAAAAAATCAATTTTTAATTTTTATCCAACGCAAGATTTTTTTTAATGTTTTAGGAAGGATTTCCTGTTGGTAAAAAATTCACGCCGCCTAGAGACAACAAAGGTGGTAATGGTGCGTTGCCAACCTGAGGCCGGGATGTTAGGCCTTGAGCAAAAGTAAGTTTACCGGCTACCTTACCCTCCGAAACGGAACACGTCATGACGTTATGGCGGCAGGAATAGGTAAGGCGGTGGTCCGGTATGGTAATCCGGGTGAGTCGTTGCGAAACTCTACCACCTAGTCAGATGTCACGGTGTTAGTGACGGTAAGCCTTCGCTCGCCTTTTACGAGCTGCCTGGCAGGCAGGCAGATGGTCTATTCTTCAAAGGAGCCCGGAACATCACGGGGACAGAGAGCCGAAAACGACTTTGTTTTAAACTAGGTACATACGTAATGATTTAGAACGATTTCAGTTTGACTTAGGCCACCTAATCCTCTCTGTATTGTAACATACAAGCTAAAATACGTTTAAAACATCTGCCTCTCTTCTTACAACTTGTTATAAAATAAGGGTGCCAACCTGTCGCGTCTTCAAAGACTTTATTTATTGTTTTGTTTACTCAAATGTGGTTTTTGACGTCGTCTCCTATTATATAAGTATATTTAAGCATTGCAAAATAGTAAGAGAGCTGTATTTATACGACAAGCAATGCTTTCTGCTGGTAAATATACACACAAACTATAATATTTTAACACAAATAATTATCTCAATTGATTTATATATACAGTAGTACCATTTAAATTGTGCGCTTCGGGTATATTCGTCAAGCTTCGGATATCCGACTGTATTTTTAAGATATATCTATATAGAGTTGTTATTACATAATAAGTCATTTCGCTAAACTTAGATTAGGTCAGTCAATTTAAAAATAAAAGTGTAAAATGTAAAAAGAGTTAAAAGTGTAAAGCTAAAGCGCATAATTTAAATAGTAGTACTGTACTCCTGCTTCATTATTTAGACGGATTAATCCAAAAAAAATCTAAATCCTGGGTAAAACATTTAAGTCTGACTTTGCTAAATACCCCGTGTTGGTCCGGGCTCCTTTGCAGAATAGACTATCTGCCTTCCCGCCAGGCAGCTCGTAAAAGGCGAGCATAGGCTTACCGTCACTAACACTAACTAGCCGTGACATTTAACTAGGTGGTAGAGTGTCGCAGCGACCACAGCCTTACCTATTTCTGCCGCCATAACGTCATGATGTGTTCCGGTTCGGAGGGTAAGGTAGCCGGTAAACTTACTTTTGCACGAGGCCTAACATCCTGACCTTAGGTTGCCAACGCACCATTACCATCTTTGGTGTCTGTAGGCGGCGTGAATTTCTTACCATCAGGTAATCCGTCTCTTGTTTACCTTCTTATATCATAAAAAAATAGGGTATATCTCTTTATATTTGATAGTTTAACTCATTTTAAAGATGATTACCTATGAACACTAGAGATGGTAATTGTGCGTTGCAAAAGTGTGAGCTTGCGTTTTAAGTTATCTTTTAAGTTTTCTGGCTACTTTATACTATACTCATTCATATCTATACTCATTATATACCGGAAAACAATAGATACAAACACTGACGTCATGTTAACAAAAATAAGTAACAGTTGAAGGTTGTTGCTAAACTCTAAGATAGCCACGAACATTTGAAAAAAAAGTATCTTCAGGCCCATATCCCCAAAGAGGTAGGCAGAGGCACAGACCAGGGCACCCACGACTTGCGGAAGACTCTAAGTCCCACAATGTGATAGGTGGCAAGAATATTGCCAACCGGGCACATTTCCAAATCCCGAACAACATTTTTTTTATTAGAAAATTGGAAAAATTAAATTTTCTTTTGTTGCCAGACCCGGGATTCGAACCCGGGACCTTATGCTGTCAAGTCCAACAACTGAACCGCTAGACCACAGAAGCGATAATTTATCATATACATATGTATATTATCATATTATGATCATTTGACATTTACAAAAACTGATGTTGACTTTTACTACTTGTTAGGACAGCAATTAGCCTACTTTCTACAATCAAGTCAGGGACCAACATGAGGAAACAGGATAGAGAATTATTAAGGGATTCCCGCCAACTTACCTGTCCCCTGAGGCTCTCTAAATCTCCGCTACCACTGCCGTAGTCATAATGTCCGGAATTTCCACACCATAAACTACATCTGGACTGTAAACTCCATGAATGTCTAATGCAACGGACAGTCTCACATCTATTTATATACCTTTATCCTAGCTGACCTGTTAAACCTCGTACCGCTTAATTTGGCAACATAGCCACAAATCCCTGTGTTGATCCGGGCTTCTTTGCGGAATAGACCATCTGCTTTCCTGCCAGGCGGCTCGTAAAAGGCGAGCACAGGCTTACCATCACTTGACATGTGAGTAGATGGTAGAGTTTCGCAGCAACTTGTCCAGATTGGTACTACCGCCTTTCCTATTTCTGTCACCATAACGTCAGTGCTTGACCGTTGAGGATAAGGTAGCCGGTAAACTTACTTTTGCTCGAGACCTAATATCCCAGCCTCAGTTTGGCAACGCACTATTACCACCTATCATGTTTCTGGGCGGCGGGAATTTATTACCATTAGGAAATCCGTCTGCTTGTTTGCCTTCCTATATCATAAAAATAAATAAAATAAAAAAACGCCACTTACCGATTCCAATTATTTTTTAGAAGTTAGGTGACAAACACATGTACAGAAAATTTGTACTGTATTTAGTTATCGCACTAATTGTCACTATAAGTCAGTGTCAAATATTTACCTAAAAATACGCATTTTTTGAAACGTCAAGGTTTATCGCTGGAGATTTCACAACGTATTGTCAACTCTATTTTGTTATTTCTTTCAATTAAAGTAATTTAATGGTCCATGTTTGTTTGGTTTTTGGCGCCAACTTAAATTAGATATCCATAAAAAGTCTAAGAACTTTGTATTTAAAGATAACTCATACTTGACACTATTTATCTTTGTCATGTAAAGAACGTGGTTCGTAATATGTTTCCTAATTTCCAGGCTTCTGTTATACACTTTTGTGATACCAACTTCAGAGTTTATCCTTTTTAATATAAAGACAAGACCACCAGTTTTAGTATTCCTACTTACTACTACTATACTTAAAAATTAGTCAGTAACCAATCGTCGATTGTCTTCATACTCTTAGGTCTGGCAACACAACGACTTGTGGTTGCTAAGAGCGAAGTAAGTTCCTTATCTACACGAAACCAGTCTGCTTGTGTTTTTTTCAACCCTGGTTTATTGGCGCCATCGTGAAAGAAGTTGGTCGTATGTTTTTCGTAATTACTGAATTTGGTGTTAATTATGAGTAAATATAATTCGTTCATTTATGTGGGAATCAGTTTAATTTTGTTCAGATAAAGTGCACATGTGAAATAGTTACGAAGAAATAAGTGTATCGTGTATTTCTTCGCTGCCGCCAAATCTCACTAGATGAGCTTGAGTAGAGAAGCCACCGCTTTAGTCAAGATCCTGACATGACTTAATAGATAGTGACTAACTGAAATAAAGACTGAATTCCCGTTCCTGACATTGGGTAAATAAGTCGTAAAAAACGAGTGAAAGCTATATTTGTAAAAGAAGAAGGCTTTCCATTCCATAAAAAAATATTATAATGGTTACCCTACAATTTAGTTCGTAATAAGCTTCAAGCCGGTCTCCCTTGACCTATGCGTGCTCTCGATATTCTATTATCATCTACGAAACGTTCTCGTTATAAAAAATTCCTTTTGCTTTGTACGGTCTTTCAAAAGGTCCTCATTTCAACTTTATTGGGTAACATCTTGTATATTAAATCTTGTCTCACGATGTTTGTGGTCGCACCCCTTCGAAATGGCACATTTTTTATGCAATTTTGAAGTGAAATCGTGTGAGTTGTTGTAGGGAACTTTTTTAAATTTCATTTATTGACGCTCCACAAAAAACCACTGTATATTATCGCCGAATTTTATATTGCGTTCTTCCTAAATTTATATTCGCGTGCCGGTATATCATGACCTAGAGAACTCGCATCTGTGGTCTAGCGGTCCATGTGTTGGACTTGACTTCATGAGGTCCTAGGTTCGATTTCCGGGTCGGACAATAAAAAGAGAATTTGGTTTTTCCAATTTTCTACTTAAAAAATGCTCGGTATTGTAAGTGTAACCGGTGGGCGATAGGCTTGCCACCTATCACGTTATGGGACTTAGGGTCGTCAGCTACTCTAGGGTGCCTTGGCTGTGCCTCCGCCTACCTCTTCGGGGATATGGACGTGAAGATACTTACTTTAGAGAACTCGCTCAACGCTATAATACGTATAAAGCTTGTCTTAAGTGAAAATTATTTTCTGTTACACCCTACTGAAAGTGACGTCAAATTAAGTTTTACTTCTTTCTTAAGTACATAAAAACTTTTGTGTGTCATACAAGTTTTTATATATTTCTTAAGTATATTGACAAACACAAGTTTTTAAATATTTGGTAGGAATGACTAGGAATAGGTCGTAAAGGGTATTACATGTCGCTGGTTGATGAATGGAAATAACTTTTACGCAATAGAATTTCGAGTAAATTCTCCACAAGTCGAGAATCGAACATTTGATCAAACGCATTGTGTAGCAACTAATATCCACCTTGATCCTGTGTCATAAAAAAAGTATCTTCACGCCCATATATCCCCGAAGAGGTAGGCAGAGGCACAACCAGGGCACCCACGACTAGCCGAAGACACTAAGTCCCACAGTGTCTATCGCATATCGCCACTTATCCAATCCCGAGCAACATTTTTTTATCAGAAAAAAGTTCAAAAGTTTTCATAAATTCCAATTTTATACGTCTCATTTAAATCCTTCATTCCTATATTTTTTTGTTATTTACGCTGACTGTTGTGTTTCTTTTCTAGATTTTTCTTTAATTGACTTAAATTGTTTAAGACCTTCTTTTTCTTTCTTATCACTGATGTTCTTTCTTAATAATAGATTCAAAATGCTTTAACTTAAATTTCTAATATTTCCAGTTAAAAACAAATTTAAAGCTTTGGTTTTAGAACTTTAAAGCTTTCGTTTATCTTATTGAATTGTAATTAAATTGTCTTAAAGAATCTATTTATTAATACGTGATGCCAAAACTTTTGACCCCCTTTTACGAAAATTGCGCAGATTGAGAAGTATGAAATTTGGCACACTTGTAGTTTATGTATAGGAGAAGTGCAGAACGCTAATATTTTACAATAATTATGCTTACAAAGTACATTAAATCAATAACTAAAATATTACTTCACTACCATGCACTTGACACACATAAACAAATATATTGACGTTGACTATAAAAGATCACAGATGGTGCATTAACTATTCGGGAAATAAAGTAGTTGGTCTTGAGAAATGAAGATGGCGTTCTTATCAACAAGATAATAAATTTATTATGGTTGAATTTTGACCAATGACTAGTATTCAATAAATACTCCTCAGTATTCCAGTTCTTATCTCAGACAGAACCATTAAACTAAACGTATTTTTTTTCGATAGAAATAATGTTTTTAGACAATGACGAGATATGCCGCGGGCAATAGCTGCTTTGATAACAAATATTTTCCTAATAAAAGAGACCTATTATTCTGAATTTTCTACCAAAAATATTAGTTTTTAATATATCCCAAAGGTCCAATAACATGATTGTTACATATTTAAAAAATCGCCTATGTGGTGTTTCGTGGTGGCATTGATTACATTAGGTTTTGGGTTCGATTCCTATGTCGGGCAAGTCGAGTTATGTTTTTTTTTCAATTGTCAATCAAAAATTGTCTGGGATTGTATAAGTGCCGGGTTGGCATTAGGTTGTTATCTAATACATTGTGAGACTAAAAAAACTCCGGCAAATTGTGGGTGTTCTGGTTATACCTCTGTCTACTTCTTCAGGGATACGGCGATAAACGTACTTTTTGAACAAAAATTTGAATGTAAATGTCACTTTGTCATTGTAGAAATAAGGAATTGAAACTATTTTCAACCAATTTGAAAAAAGGAAGATGTCATGTTCGACTCCTAAATTTTAATTGCTTGTTAATCGATTACTCCGTAATTTCTGGACTGATTTCACAAATTACTTTTTCATTTGAAAAAAACGTTTTTTCGAAGTAGTCCAATTACTACCACGCCTGAATCTGATGATGGTATCCCGGAGAAACGAGGAAAATAGTTTATATTATGTGTAGGTACGTCAATTACTTATTGCAATCGAAGTCGGTTTTTTGAAGTTTTATTGCGCTTAGATGAAAAGTAACATTGTTGCCTACGTTACGCTTCAGCCTGTGTTGGTCCGGGCTCCTTTGTAGAATAGACCATCTGCCTTCCTGTGCCAGGCAGCTCGTAAAAAGCGAGCATAGGCTTGCCGTCACTAGCACCGTGACATCTGACTAGGTGGAAGAGTTTTGCAGCGACTCACCCGGATTGGTATTCCTGCCGCCATAACGTCATAACGTGTTCCGGTTCGGAGGGTAAGGTAGCCGGTAAACTTACTTTTGCTCGAGGCCTAACATCCCGGCTTCTGGTTGGCAACACACCATTACGATCTTTGGTATCTCTAGGCAGTGGGAATTTCTCAGGAAACCCGTCTGCTTGTTTGCCTTCCTATGTCATATAAAAAAAAATACGATTGTGACAAACACTGATGTTGTGGCGGTAAGAATAAGGTCAAATAGGTAGGCGATAATACTGATCAACCTTGCCATAGTCACAGTAAGTCAGTGATGTTAGTCAATATATGAGCTGTATGAAAAATATCATCACGCCCATATTCTCGAATGCAGAGCGGAGCAGAGCTGAGCAAATAGGCAGAGGCACAACCTGGGCACCCACGAGCAGCCGAAGACACTTAAGTCCCACAATGTGATAGGTAGCAAGCCTATCGCCAACCGAACACATGTCCAATCCCGAGCAACATTATTTTTATTAGAGAATAGGAAAAATCCACATTTCCTTATTGTTACCAGATCCGGGAATCGAACCCGGGACCTCAAGTCAAGTCCAACACCTGGACCGCTAGACCACAGAGACAACTATTATTACAGTAGCTATTACAATTATTTGAGTGACCGCAAGTAAATTTTTATCACCATCTATCCAGGTGTGAATACCGGTCGAACAAACTACAGCCTTTAAAAAAAAAAACTAGTGGCTGCCCATTGTTCAAAATTCGACCGTAATAAATTTTATTACATTTTTGATAAGAACGCCATCTTCATTTCTCAAGACCAACTACTTTGTTTCCAAAATTATATTCCTAACTATGAAAAGTTAGTGTGCCATTTGTGATCTTTTATCGTTATCATCCATATATTTGTTTGTATGTGTCAAATTCATGGTAGTGTGGGCAATGTTTTTTAATTGATTTACTATACTTTATAAGAATTATTATTCAAAAATATTAGCGTTCTGCACTTCTTCTACACATAAAGTATAAGTGTGCCAAATTTTATGCTCCTGCGTCCGTGCAATTTTTGTAAAAAGGGGTCCAAAGTTTTGACTTCACGTATTAATATATAGATACTTTACTAAAAAGTCATCTTCACTAAGTAGGGTCTTTATTCAAATCTAAGAACGGCTAAAATGAATTTTGTTATAGTGAAGTGTAAATTGGTAAACTGGACAAAAGGATTTCATTTGCATATTTTAAAATAAGCTGTCTCTTTATTACTTGAAATCCTTTTATGATTTGATTTTGAATAATGATAACATTTGGGCTGAAATACTTTATCAAATTAAATTTAAATTAAATTAATGACAAATAGATAAATAAATAAATAAATAAATATCCCTGGACCAGTTACACAAATTGAATCTAACCCAAATTGCAATTGTAAGCAAATTATAATCTTATGGGTGTCAACGATTCTAATACATAAAAATACTTAAATAAATACCAGAATAAATTTTATAAACACCCAGACCTGGAAATACAGACATCTAAATGTTCATCACACAAATGCCTGCCCCCGTCGGTAATCCAATCTGAACCTCGCGGTTGGCCGATGTAGTTAGACTAGTACGCTAGCCACTCGACCAACGAGGCGGTACGGTAGATCTTTAGTCATTACCCACAAGACCATTGGTGCTGTACAGTAACTTATTTTGGTAGGATTCTACTTAATATGAACAATGACTGCCACAAATAGTAATAATAATAATAAATAATAATAAATCATCTTTATTTCACATAAACCTGCAAGATGCACTTTATGTAGGTAATTTTATGGAGGTTAACTCTAGCAAAATTTGAATACTCGTGGCATTTAAAGTTCGTGGAAAGTGACGCCTATATCGCCCGGCTAATATACTTAAGAGTTTAGTGAGAGTAAATGTAAAAGATATCTTCACGCCCATATCCCAAAGAGAAAAACAGACACAACAAGGTCACCAACGATTAGCCGAAGACACTAGTCCCACAATGTGTTAGGTGGCAAGCTAATCGTCAACTCGGCGCACACCCACTCCCGGTCACTGTCATTTTTGTTAGAACATTGAAAATACCGCGTTTCATTTGTTTTTCTTGGCCGACTGAGGACCTGGGTTCAATCTGGGGGATCTCAAGAACTCAAGTCCGACCCTGGCTCGCTAGACCACAGAGGCGATTTGATAGTGCAGTTAGGCATAATCAAGTAGTAGAATTCTGAAAGGTGCTGAACTGACATAACTGTGGCCGTATTAGATGCTGCTGTACTCGCTGTTGTTATGTTTGGAGTTGGAGAGTAGCCTTCAAAATTCTACATTTTAGTTTAAGATCCCGGTCTTAACATTGCGACGCATGTAGTGTCTATCTTGGACAGCTGTTACTTACCATCTGGAGACACGTCTGCTTGTTGCATCAGTAAATGCTCAGAAAAAACTAATCCTGTGTTAATTGTTTCAGATCTTGCCGAGGGATAAACGAATATATTTTGAGTAGAAATTTACATTTGAAATATTAAGAAGAACAAAAGATTTTATTTATTATTAGTGATCAGTGTTTTGGTTTTGGTTTTATTTTAATTTTTTTTGGTGAAAAGACATCGAGTGAGTAAACAATATGCAGACCAATGTACAGATTGACACGAAGAATCTGAGGCACTCGCCAGAACACGGCAAGGCGAAGGGCAACTACAGGGTCACAGCTGAGGTGAGTAATAATTTGATATAATTTTTATGGTGAGATATTAGACTAACATTCGACTCTCTTCGTGGTGTGAAAGTAATCTCGAAGCCTATTCACACAATGAATGTTATTGGTGCGTCGCAATCTTGTGTTATAGTTTTTTGTGTTAGTGTGTGAGGTGATATCGGGCTCTTTATAAATACGTTTTTTTACTTACTAAATTTTTCATCTTCTTAATAAATTAACATAACTTAACAAGTCATTAAACTTACTTACTTATAACATTCATGGACAAGTTACACAAATTGAATCTAATCCCAAAGTAACCAAATTATGCGCTTCTGTTATGGGTGATAGTTAACGTTATTAATACATAGAAATACCTAAATAGATACCAAAATATATTATATTACCCAGACCCGGAAATACAGACATCTAAATGTTCATCACGCAAATTTTGTTCCCGTCAGAAATCAAACCTGAGCCTCGCAGTTGGTCGGTGTAGTTAGGCGTGTACGCTAGCCACTCGACCAACAAGGCGGTCAGGCAGTCCGTTTCATATATTAATAACTAATAAGTAATAAGGTTATTGTGTTCAGATTTGGTGAGCGATACAGTCTTAGTTACAAACTAAGCCGGTCCTCTTTTACGGGTAGGGTAGGAAAACATTTAGCAATTTCATATAGAGCCTTATCGCCACTATGGTCTAGTGGTTTAGGTGTTGGACTTGACTGCATGAGGTCCCGGGTTCGAATCCCGCGTCGGGCAACAAAAAGAAAATTATTTTTTTCCAATTTTCTAATAAAAAAAATGTTGCTCGGGATTGGGTATGTGCCTGGTTAGCGATAGGCTTGTCTTCGGCTAGTCGTGGGTGCCTTGTTTGTGCCTGTGCCTACCTCTTCGGGGATATGGGCGTGAAGATGCTTTTTTTTTATTCTAGAATATATTGTAAAATTGGAAAAAGACAAGCTCGCTGAGTTTCTTTCGCCGGATCTTCTCAGTGTGAGGCCGCGATTCCGATCCGGCGGTAGTTTAAAAAAATGTCGACGCTCACAAATACCACTTGTATGGTTCATATGAATAAAGATTATTCTGATTCTGATTCTGAATGTTCTAATAAAAACCAGCCAGGATTAGTTAAGTGCCCGGTTGGCGACAGGTTTGCAACATATCACAATTTCAGCTGTAGGTTCTGTATTTCTTCTTCTTTTATAAATTTTCGCTTTTGATTGTTTTTCACGATTACTTTGCCAATATCAAGTTAGTAAATTCTTATACAATATACAGTCATTAGTCACTATGTACAAAGTCATGTCAGGTCACGGTCTTGAGCAAAGTGGTGGCTTCGTTACTCAAGCTCATCTAGAAAGATTTGACGGCAGTGAGGAAATAGACGATACACTAATTTCTTCATGATTGTTTCATTTGTGCACTTTCACTAAAAAAAATATTCTGATTCCCACCTAAATTAACCAATTTTACTCAATATAAACACGAAATTCAATAATAATGAAATAAATACGAACACCTTCATTCACGATGGCGCCAAAAAACTCCGGTTCTGTATTTGTACTACGGCCTACTTTTTCGGGGATATAGACGTGAAGTTGCTGTCTTGGTATCCAAAAGTGATTATTTCTTACAATCAGAAAATTCCTCTTTTTTGCTTTTTAATCCTCTAAGAACATAAAAAAAATAAATTTAGTACAACAGCTCACAAAATATGGTAAGTATATTCACAGACAACGAAATCCCGTTTCAATATTTCTATCTCTTCTTTTGTGGACCTACGTTTTACCTTAACCTATTTCAAGAATAATACTTTGTGGTTTCTTTATATAGCCGTAACTTGTATCGTGTAGAGGCATGCTACGATATAACGTAGCTTCGTACAGACAAAGGGCTATGCCTAGGTATGAAACGATACCACTAGAGTATCGATACTTATACTCGTACAAAGTACAACTCGTACGTTTCGTATATCGATACTTATATAGTTTATGATAAAATAGTCTGTTAAGCTCAAGAAAATCAACATTTGTGAATGTAATTTTTTTTTTGTAGTAAAGGTAACTTATGTACGAATGTTCTTAGACATTTTTTTATGAAAATCGGTTGAGCCGTTTAAAAGTATTATGGATAAAAGCGGGGAGATAAACCAAATGTCACCGACATTGTCACCGAAATGTCACAATCGAATGACATTTTTTTACTTTTTAAAGGAAAATTACTTAATTTTGTCGGGGTGTTTTAATTTTTTTTTTATTTTCTTTTATTTTTTATAAACACCCATTATTTTAATTTCCGTAAACTATAAAATTTACTGGTACGAGTACTTTCAACCAATACCTACTCGACACTTCACTTCAAAATATCGATACTAAAATGTCTTGGAATTACTCGTATCGTTTCATCCCTAGCTATGCCTTGTAGAGCCGTAGCATCTCGCTACGATGCTATAATTTTATTTTTACAGAATTACATCCACTTCGAATAAGTCTGTTCCAAAATTTATTTTATGTACTAACAATTTGAAATGTCTGTTAGTACTCTTCTGGGAATCCGTTTAATTATGAGGGTAAAAGTAACATATAAGTAACAGTAATCCCTTTTTTTGGTAAAAAAACTTGCTGTGTTAACTTAGTTGTGGTTTGTTTACAGATTTTTAGATTTAAGTAACTTATAACCAAATACTGAAACTTAAAATAAAACCTGATTATATTTATTTTAAATATTAAAACTTCAAAAATAGTCGAATCAAGAACATGCATGTTTTTGTAGTTCCGTTAAAAATACTCTAAATACAATTTTCAGATACCGTATCGCCACGATTTTATCGATATATAAATGATAAAACTGTATTAAAACTAGTTCTGCCTATAAATTATCTTTTAAAAACAATTATTGCAACAATACGCAGTACAAGAACTAAAAGGAGAGTTACAATTTTTTTGTCAGTTTGTCTGTTTACTTTACGCCAAATTACAACTGAACAGATTTTCACTAAATTTTAGGTATTAGTAGCTTATAGCCTCGGTTGAAACTTTTTAATTCCCATCACTAAGCAGTCTAAGCACGCAAAGCCATTTCAATACGTGTGCAAAGTCGCGGTCAACAGCTAATATTTCATTTTTTTAGCTCCTTACAGAAAAAGGGATGTTATAAATATTAACATGCCTCTGTGTTTATGAGTATGTGTGTATGTCTGTGGCATCAACGCTTTTGAGAGGATAAACCGATTTCTATTCGGATTTTTTTGTTAGACAGCTGACGTGATCTAAATACTTTGTACCTACATTGCTTGTCGAAGGTTGTTAAAGTTTATTTTATTATAGGATTATATTTAATCGAAGTCTTGTGACACAACGTTCAATATATCTGAACTAAAATATCTTTCTCCTCTGTCTCCTCTGTCACCTCTATGGTCTAGCGGTCCGGGTGTTGGACTTGACTGCATGAGGTCCCGGGTTCGAATCCCGGGTCGGCCAACAAAAAAAGAGAATTGGATTTTTCCAATTTTCTAATAAAAAAAATTTTGGTCGGGATTGGAAATGTGCCCGGTTGGCGATAGGCTTGCCACCTATCACATTGTGGGACTTAGTGTCTTCGGCTAGTCGTGGGTGCCTTGGTTGTGCCTCTGTCTACCTCTTCGAGATATGGGCGTGAAGATACTTTTTTTTTAAATATTGATAATTAAATAAAATGTGAACCCTATACAAATCTTTAAAACTCGTATAAGTTATACACTTAGATTTATGTTAGACTCCAAAAGTATATCAGTGAACTGTAATAAGTCTCAAAAACCGTTGTAACCCACCCTCAGACGCACACTCTCAGCATAAATATCATTTCTCCCGTCGTAAAGAGATATAACAGCGGTTTCGAACCGGGCTGTAAACTTTTATAACAGAAGACTACTGAATCCGTAGAGCCTATGAACTTTAGTAAAGTTCTGACGTCAATATGCTTTGATATCAAAAAGGATTTAGTACAATCCAAGTAAACATTTCTTCGCTCGATTCTATTAATAGATTTTTTCATGTTCTAGGAATGTAAAATTGTGGATTTTTTAATCGTCGCCTATAAATACCAAATATGTTTGTAGCAATTGTCACGCTACGACTGGTATCTTTATCCTCTTGCTTAAATTTAGTGGTTAATAGTTACATTATCTTGCAAACATTATAATGGTACGCACTGAATTTATGACGGAAGGTTTTGGGAAAGCAATAACATGTTATGTGAAAAAAAAGTACCTAAGTAACTTTAGGCTCATGTCCCCGGAGAAGTAGGCAGAGGTACAACCAGGGCACCCACGACTAGCCGAAGACGAAGACACTAAGTAGTAAGTACCACTATGTGATAGGTGACAAGCCTATCGTCAAGCAGGCACATATCCAATCCCGGACAGCTTCATTTTTAGTATAAAATTGAAAATATACATTTTCTATTTTTTTGTTGTCCGACCCGGGATCGGGTTTGATCTCGGGACCTAAAGGAGCCAAGCCCGAGGCTGGATCGCTAGATCACAGATATGATAACTTAAATAGCACAGTAAAATGCAAAAAACCGACTTCAATTCTACATACACAAAAATTTAATATTTTCCTCGATTACTCTGAGATTCCATCATTAAATCCAGACTTGGCCACCTCGGAAGGACGCGATATCAAATAAAAAAAGAATTTTTAATATCTGTAAAATTAGGTGTAAAATAAAGGAGTCAAACGTATCCTCCTTTCTTTCTCAGTCAGGTTAAAATCGTGTGATTCATTACAGGACGCTCCACCCAGTAGTTGTTTTAGTTAACTTTTTCTAGCTTGTTATTGGCTGCGTCTTCTCTATTGTTTGTTTTTGATTTGTGTTTGAGACCTATAAAAAGAAAATAAGATTTTTACGCCCTTTATACGATGTTATATTTCACAATGCTTATTTATCTATATATACCTAGTCTTGCCAT
>NJDD01002528.1:102987-127049 GCA_002245505.1 Calephelis nemesis
ACCAAATTTCATCGTAATCGGCTTTGTAGTTTTTGCGTGAAAGAGTAACAAACATCCATACATACAAACTTTCGCATTTATAATATTAATAGGATAGGATAGATTGCTTCATAATATAGTTAATGTCAAGTAATACAAAGTTCGTCAGGTCGACCAGACTATTTATAAAAATGATTCCTCGTTTTCCAAGGCCACCGCATCACACTTGAATGGATAATCCAATTTTTTTAATGTTACTCATTCTTTTTTTATTCATTGTCAGGACAACGTCCTGATGAAGTAAAAACCGGAAAAATTGAAGGGAGTTGGGATATAACATCCTTTAATTTTCCATACGAACTGTTAGTATCTGTTAATGTCAAGCGATAAGAAGTGCGCTGGTTCTGCTAGTGTGCAATATATCGTCCACTTAAGTTTTGGAGTACTTTATTCATTTATAAAATATTTTATAGGTAGTGGAGCTTTAAAAGCGATATCTAAAATGTTATATTCTATCAATATACACGTATGCTATGCTCAAAAAATTCCGCATCTAATTGTGACTGTAAAAAGTATCCGAATAAAAAAAGGACGCCCGACGGAAATCAAACAGGTTTATTACAATTACCAGCATCTTCACGCCCATATCCCGGAAGGGGTAGGCAGAGGCACAACCAGGGCACCCACAACTAGACGAAAACACTAAGTTTCACAATGTGATAGGTGGCAAGCCTATCGCCAACCGGGCACATTTCCAATCCCGAGCAACATTTTTTTTGTTAGAAAATTGGATAAACCCAATTTTCTTTTTGTTTCCCCACCCGGGATTCGAACCCGGGACCTCATGCAGTTAAGTCCAACACCTGAACCGCTAGACCACAGAGGCGATTACCAAATTGACAATTACCAAACCATTAAAAAGCATGAAATGATGGTGTCATATTCTTGTTCAGCCACACTCCATGTTGTTGATTTTTCGTTTAACTTATTATTATTTTTTTAAAACTATCAGTTAAGTGTAATGCACTTCCTGAATTTCGATTAAGCTATTAACAAAACCTGTATCAAAGTTGGCAGTACAGCATTTTATCTACATACCAAGAAACTGGCAAACCCAGGGAACTTCGTAATTCTAGTCCTGTGCCGAGTTAAGTTTTCTCTTTTTTTTCAGCCTCGTATCACGTGAATTTTTACCTTATTTCTTCATATTTTAATAGTTCTTCTGCTATTCAAAGCTACGAAGAATGAAAAAAATCTTTAAAATATCCCCCTTTTGTCTAGCTGCCCTATCCGAGGGGTTCAACTATAAAGCTATAGCTATACTTATATAACTATCACAGTTTGTAAAGTTTTCACCACTAGCCAGGAGTTATAAGGTACAACTCTACCTTATCCCTGTCGCCGTAACGTCAGTATTATTTATTATTAGAGTTTAATTTTTAACCACCGAAGAAAAAGGGCACAAAATTATTATGATATAATAAAAAAATCAAAAAATATAATAACCACCGATGAATTTAATCCAAATGTAGTTAAGAACAATCTTAATTGTAAGCATCGATGTCGGTCTATTCCTTTAGGAGTTACGAAGTCACAGATAAACACACACACACATACACAAAGAGAAAACCCTTATCAATCGGGTCATGAATATGGTATTACTGTTTTCTGCTCACGCATTCGAATTCGTATTTTCACATTCTCGCCTTAGTTTGAATTCCTTTCTATCTCCCATGGGAATAACCTGAGCTATCGGAATAAAAAGTAGCCTATATTCGTCTCTGGGTCATCATTTACTTGTATTTCAGGTTTAGTTACGATTAACCTATACCTTACCTTTACCTTAGGACGTGAATAGGGACCAAAAAATAAACACGATTAGAAACAAAGTAACAGTTCTGTTTACCCTGGCTTCCTTCGTGTTTCAAAGTTGTTTCGTTGTTTGACATACGCACGGGTACAACTTAAGATATCGATACTTCAATAAACCGCCTCGTTGGTCGAGTGGCTAGTGTAAATGCCTAACTACACTGACTGAGGCTCGGGTTCGATTTCCGACGGGGGCAGGCATTTGTGTAATAAACATTTAAATGTCTGCATTTCCGGGTCTGGGTGTTTATTAAATTTATTCTGGTATCTATTTGAGTATTTCTATGTATTAGAATCGTTGATTAACACCCATAACACAAGCATATAATTTGCTTACCTTAAGGTTAGATTCATTTTGTGCAACTTGACCAGGAATATCTATTATTCATTATTTTTCTGTGTTTGTTCAAATTCCCAATGTTTTAAGACTACTGATGGTAGAGTACTGTGTTACAATTTGAACGAGTAGAGTTCTCCCGCTTTACTTATTGTTGTCGCCATAATGAAAGTGAATATCGCCACAGCGATAATTAATGTCGCCGTAATTATAGTGAATATCGCCGTGATGATAGTGAATATCGCCATAATGATAGTTGAATGTGACTGTAGTGATAGTGAATATCGCCATAATGTAAGTAAATGACACTATAATTATAGTGAATGTCGCCATAATGATAGTGAATATCGCCATAATTATAGTGAAAGCGCTATAATGATAGTGAATGGCATTATCTTGTCCGGAGCGTTGGGTAAATTTGCACATTAACACACGAACATTTTAAAGTCTCTTAAATTATGACATGGTTCTTTTTTACTATCATGAGAGCAGTGTACTTGCTCTCTGTCTTATATCATAACAAAAAATCCATCCATTTGTCTATGTATTAAGAAGAATAAGAAAACTGACAGGCTTAAATGCTTAGCTTATCATGGGCATGTTTCTTTTGTTTTGCGATATGGGATCCCCATTTGGGGAAATTCTGTAGAATATATTTGAATTTTTAGAGTACAATAGAAGTGTATACTTCGAAATGTGGCGTCAATCGGTTACGTTGATTCAAACCACTTTAAAGTCGTTCAAAATTTTGGCTTCACCTTTCTTACATATCTTGACTGTATGTGTAAATTAACATCATCATTTGTTTCAAACTAATGCTAAAGTATTTTGAATAACACACTTAAGAAATAGTGAGAAGCTACATATGCCTAATCAAAAACCTAATATTTATAAAAATAATGTATATTGTATGTCCATTTGTATATATAACCAAATTCCTGATAGTCTGAAATCACTTCCAGTAATAAAATTTCGAAATTATGTATTTATTTTAAATTATTAGTATTTGATTTGCTGTTAAAAAACCAGTTTACAGTGTAAAAGATTTTCTATCCAGTAAACATAAATAAATAAAATATTTTAATGAATTTTAACTTATTTTAAGTAAAGATATCATGGTCGCAGAGGAGTTCGTTTCGCCGTTTCTTCTCCTGACTGGCTAGCGTTGGATACGGTGGTAGTGTTCAGTAGTTAGATTAGTATAGACAAAAATTAATCTACCTTTAAAAATATTTTTTAATAAATTATAAAGCTTATCAAACATGTAAATAAATAAAAAAATCTATTAAAACATAATATGTGCTGTTATTTAAATGTTACAATGTAATAAATATTTAATTTCTTATTTAATTAAATATTTGCACACCACAATGTGGTAGAATATGTTGTATGCTTAAATATCTATGTAACGACTTTTTAACACACATTTTCCGCAAATAAATACCTTTAATTTTTATATAATACTATTTACAAATAATGACATCGGGATGTGACGACCCTTTTGCCAACTCGTAATGTGTAGAAATTAAGGCTGTTAAATTATACGACTAGTGCACCCAGTCGTAACTAATTGGTAGAGAAATACTTATGCCCGGTCCCTATATTCAAGAAACGAGTCGTTTTGATTACGGATGGTAGTATTTTGTACGCTTAGCAAGATTACTAACAACGCTTGCTCGTTTCCAACTGTTAATTCTAAACGTTTTTTGAAAATATTGGTAACGCTCCGTTACTTTTGAACAAACTACGAATGGTTTAGCTGACGGATTACGATTCGTTGATTATAGGAACTGGGCAATAGACAGACAGATCAAAATAAAATCGCAAAATTACATTTTTGTGCGCAATAAAACTCAGTAACGAAATACTATGATGGAAGCATGCTTAGGGAGGACATTTTTTTGTATAACTAATGTGTTGCCAAGCTCGCTATTTTTACAACTTTACCGAGATTTTGTAGTCCGAGTGGAGTGCTCAGCCCGACTAGGGGAGGACAAAAGGAGAATTGCTTCATTCTATAAAAACATTAACTTTTACTACAACTTTACATACAAAAATGTCAAAATTTTTCTATCAAACAAATGATACGCCAAACGGCTAAATATGGCCATATTAGTAAAAACTTTACCCTTAATAAATTTTAAGGATCTTATTTCTTACGATTATTATAAGCGGTAACTTATCTTCAAAGGGATATTGGATTATTATTACCCTTTTTCTGCTTATTTTCAATTAAGAAAAATAGTTCCTAATATCGACGAAACGATATCTGTTAGTTCAACTATTCGTGTGCTCAAAAGTTCTTTACTAAAAATCTTTACTAAAATTTTCAAAAAAATTCCTGAGGTAACTGTCGAAAACGAGAAACCGTTGTTAACAATCTTACTAATCGTGCGAAATATTACCATCCGTAATACGCCGTAGATACGCCATTTTTAAGTTAGTTAATATAATTCTTAATTTCAAGTATTTTTTTTAAATATTAATCTATTCTTAGCTAAATAATAAAAAAATCACCTCAGACAAAACATAGGCTTGCAACCTTTGTTTCTGCTACTTGAGCTAAAAAGTTTTAATTCCCTTATTAGCTTACTATATATTTTATTAGCTTAATGATTTCTTTCATATCTATTAGGTCGCCTTCGTCGTCTAGCGGTACAGCGTCGGAATTGACTTCTTAAGGTCCCGGGTTCGATCCCCGGGTCAGGCAAAAAAAAAATAGAAAATGTATATTTTCAATTTTCTAATAAATAACATTGCTCGGAATTGGTTATTTACCCAGTTGGCGATAGGTTTGCCACCTATCACACAGTGGGACTTAATGTCTTCGGCTAGTTGTGAGTGCCCTGGTTTTGTCTCTGCCTACCCGGCAGGTAGTTATTCGGGGATATGGGCGTGAAGATACTTTTTTATATTATGTCGGTAGTTAGGTTTGTCTCATGGCTATACAATTTTAGGTAATTGCTATTGAAAGTTCTCCCTAGCACGCTCAAAGAGTTCAATTTAAATTATCTTAAACTAGCAGTCTCGGTCAACTTTGTATTGCCAGTTGTTTCCCATTCAAATTATTAAATAGTATTATATTTATTTATGTAATTGGTTAGCGAACAAGTACCTACGCAGGTCTCCTGATGATTCTCCTGATGAAAAAACCGTTACCTAAAGACACCATATATGTTACCGGTGCGTCGCTGTCTTATGACCAGGATGTTAAACATAATGTGCAAGTCTACCGGCTTCCCTACCTTCCAAACCGGAACATGACAACTATATCTATGACAAATTATGGCAGAAGGAATAGAAGGCGATAGATTCCTACTCGGGCAAGTGTCTGAACAGCACTCTACCACCAATCTCTTTACCGTCAAAGAAAAGTAATGTTCCTTCTATCCTATTAATGTTATAAATGCGAAAGCTTATATGTTTGTTTGTTACTCCTTCACGAAAAACTACTCAACCGATTTTCATGAAATTTAGGCCACAAATAGAAGGCAACTTGGATTAACACATAGGATAGTTTTTATGCCTAAAAATTATCCGGTCTCCCACAGGACATTCACCACGCGAGCAACTTCGCGGGCAACAGCTAGTATTTTTTTTAAATAGGTAGGGTTTCTACATTGCATAGGTAGAGAGATAGGAATGTCTATTGTGAACCTCGACGGGAAAGGAATTTTAAAAATATAAATTATTTGAAATAGCAACTGTAACACGTAACAGCAATGCAATCACAAAACACTGTAGCAGCCTGCTGTCGTCGGCATCTTAATATCTAAGCGATATTTGAAAATCTAAATGAGAGAGAAAATATCTTCAATTGAATTAAAAAAGTAATGGTCCATTCTCGCTCTGGGTGCTGATTATGTATCTCAGTTGCCAACTCAAAATGGACAAGTGTACATCAAATTGCTGTCAAATGACGTGTTTTATATTTGCTATCTCCAGTGACCAACAGACATACAAAAGAGATAGCAAACACAAATTACATCATTTGATGTACACTTTTCCATTTTGAGTTGGCAACTGAGGTACATAATCAGCATCCAGGACCCAGCTCGAGCTATCCCGATACGTAATGGTGGAAACTGGAAACTCCCCTCTCGACAAATTGTCAGATATTTACCGAGCCTATCATGAGATGAAATCTGCGTTCTATCATGTCAAATTACGTTTGAAAATTACGTTTCCTTTAAAATAATAATTTTCATAACCGAATTTGAAAAAAGAGGAAGTTGTGTGTTCTACTCCTTTATATTTTATGTATTTTAATCGATTTCTCTTTCATTTTTAAATCGATTTCAGAAATTGTTTTTTTTATTTGGAAGAGCGTGCCTACGTTCTACCATAAGTCTGAACTTAATTTATTTATCTTAGATGGTTTACTTGTTGAAATCAAAGTCGGTTTATGTTTTAAATACCTACTAGATCTATTTATTAATACATGATGCCAAAACTTTGGACCCCTTTTTACGAAAATTGCGCGGACGCACGGGCTTTAAATTTAGCACACTTATGGTTTATGTGTAGTAGAAGTGCAGAACGCTAATATTTTTCAATGATAATGCTTACAAAGTACATTAAATTAATAAATAAAACATTACCCACACTACCACGCCTTTGACACACACAAACAAGTATATTGATGATAACGATAAAAGATCACAGATGGCACACTAAAAAGTTTGGAAAAAAAGTAGTTTGTCTTGAGAAATGAAGATTGCGTTCTTATCAACAAGACATTAAAATTTATTATGGTCGAATTCAACCACTAGTAAATATTAAAAGCGCCCAAGTTAAAATTATTTATCTATCTCGAAGGAAGACATTTTACATTAGTATAAATAAGTCTACGTCCCTCTCTAATTTTCTGATCATGCGGACTAACAATTAAACTTGAATTAACTACAATCTGAATAAAAATGTTTCAGATTTGTTACGAAAGAGGTAATCACCTCTTTTGATAATCCTGAACTTTAAATAAAAAGCTATATAAAAACTACACTATACTAGCAATATTTGTAGCCATATTAAATACAAACGAACACATGAACACAACTTCTGCGTATCAGAATTATTTATCGCTCCTATGGCAACCAGATTATATATGATTTTACCTAGTTTGAAAGTTTGTTCACGTGCAACAGAAAAGTAAAAATTCAATTTAAATTGTCATATGACATTTGAGAGTAAGAAAATTAGAACTCAAATGACATTAAAATCGGTCAAGGGCAAACTTAGATTTAATTGAATTACCGCCTCTGTGGTCTAGCGGTTCAATTGTTGGACTTGACTGCATAAGGTCCCCGTTTCGAATCCCGGGTCAGGTAACATAAAGAAAATTGGGTTATTTCAGTTTTCTAATAAAAAAATGTTGCCTGTCGCCAACCCCCGGACATGAAATGTGCCCGGTTGACGATAGGCTTGCCACCTATCACATTGTTGGACTTAGTGTCTTCGGCTAGTCGTGGGTGCTCTGGTTGTTCTTCTGCCTACCGGTTTGAAAATATGGGCGTATTTAACTGAATTACGTAGTATATTCAAGTTTCACGCAACTCCGGAAACGCGTTCTGATAATACTGCGAACTTCTTTACGGCCAATTGTAAGATATTTACAGAGTCTAAATTATCTTTACTCAATTTACGTCTCATCACGTTTTCGTAAATTAAATTTGCAAATCAAGTTTTGAAGACTAGCATAAGGTTACGCTCGTGCGTCCCAATTCTAATTCATTCAAAGATAAGGCAGATATCACATTACTGTCGCATACAGATCCAGTTTTCGGCGATGTTGCTTACAAGTTTTGAAGACTAGCATAAGGTTACGCTCGTGCGTCCCCATTCTAATTCATTAAAAAATAAGGCAGATATCACATTACTGTGGCATACAGATCCATTTTTCGGCGATGTCGATTACAAGTTTTGAAGACTAGCATAAGGTTACGCTCGTGCGTCCCCATTCTAATTCATTAAAAAATAAGGCAGATATCACATTACTGTGGCATACAGAACCAGTTTGCAGCGATGCTGATTTTAGCTTTTAAATTTCGCCGCATGGCAGTGATGCCACGTTTACTGTAATTGCAGCAGATTCACTGTAATTAAGCTGCTTTTTTTCGGTTTTACTGTATACTGTATCACAAAAACACAGTGTATGAAATTTACTGTATTAAGTTAATGTTTAAAAACGATACATCAATAAAGAGTCTACGTAAAACGAAACGCAATTATGCTCTAACTCTCATACAAAATGACCGGGAAATCCCTCAGAACAGTCTATTTTCTTTGAATGCCTCTGTGACTATCTGGCAAAAGACAATAAACAATAATTCGACCAAACGTAAATCTATGATTTTTGATTGTACTCGTATTTTTTGGAATGTAGTCTGTAAAGTAGTTTTGTATTTTGAACGTTGAATTTTTATTGTAAGTTACGAAATAATTTTAGTTACTACAATTTAGTGAGAGTAAGTGGGTATTATATCCCATATCCAAGCAAAACCAGGCAGAGTCACAACCCCGGCACCCACGACTAGACGAAGACACTATCCCACAATGTCATAGGTGGCTAGCCTATTGCCAACCGGGCACAAATCGAATCCCGGCCAACGTTTTTTTTTAGAAAATTGAAAATACATTTTTTATCTGTTGCCCGACTCGGGTATTGAAACCGGGACCTAAAGCAATCAAGTTCAACGTCGGACCGATAGACCACAAAGGCGATAACACAGACAACAGAAGTGACAACACAAATCATAGTTCGTCAGCAGAACATCTTTTTGAAGCCGCAATGCCATGATTTTTAAAAATTTTGTACCTAACGATTGCAGCTTTCACTGAAAAATATTATAATCTCTCAGAGAGAAATAGAAATTGGCTAACATTTAATTTACTTTTATTTATTGTAAAATCACTGTATTTTACTTTCTGATACACGGATACGACGGCAGTATCTTATTCCATGCGGTTTTTGTATACAAATTAAGATTTTTCAGTAAATACATAGATAGTATTCGGCAGCGGTGTGCCTGTCTTACTCTTACTTATGCGATAAGTTATCCTTCAATATTGTTAAAATCTGGTTGAAATTGTTCAGTAAAAAGAAAATTGGGTTTTTCCAATTTTCTAATAAAAAAAAATGTTGCTCAGGATTGGAAATGTGCCCGGCTGGCGATAGGCTTGCCACTTATCACATTGTGGGACTTAGTGTCTTCGGCTAGTCGTGTGTCCCCTGGTTGTGCCTCTGCCTACCTCTTCGGGGATATAGGCGTAAAGATACTTTTGTTCACTCTCAATTAGTCAGCTTAAATTGTTCAGTCAGGTTTATGGATATTTGGTGATGAACAGCCGACCGTGCAACATTATAATGAGACTTTTCGTTTTTTTAATATACTGTTATTTTTTTAGATTTTGATTCTGATTCTCCGTACTATCAGGATTCCCTATAAAAGCCATCAAACTTTTAGTTTGACTGTTTGTTTATGTTATTTCTGATAACATAGTGGTAGCTGTTAGCTAAGCCATCCCGACTACGTTGCACTAGTGAATCTGTATTAATAAAAGTGAGTATGTAGTATCTTCAAGCCCATAACCCCGAAGAGGTCGGCAGAAGCACAACCGGGGCTCCTATGACTACCAAAGACACTAAGTCCCACAATGTGATTGGTGGCAAGCCTATCGCTAACCGGACACATAATATCCATTCCCGACTAACATTTTTTTTATTATTAGAAAATTGGAAAAATCCAATTTTCTTTTTGTTGGCCGACCCGGGGTTCGAACCCGGGACTTCATGCAGTCAAGTCCAACACCCGGACCGCTAGACCACAAAGGCGATAATAGCCATCAAACTTTTAGTTTGACTGTTTGTTTATGTTATTTCTGATAACATAGTGGTAGAAGCTAGCTAAGCCGTCCCGACTACGTTACACTAGTGAATCTGTATTAATAAAAATGACTATGTCTGTCTGAATTAACAGTTTTGTCTATCTTTAATTAGGATATCAAACAAAATACAATTCGTCCATTAGTATGTTTTGTCCTGCCACTGAGCCAGAAATTATTACCAGCATTAAAATCGTTTCCAATTTGACACCCTCAGAGGATTCTAATTGATTTGTAGGGTGACGACCGGGAAATTATTTGGTAAACGCATTTATCGGTTTGAAACAAAGGGAAATGTAATAATAGAAGAAAATTGTATGATAAAACTGTTTTTAACGATTGTTTTATCATTTTTAATGAGTTCGGGATAAAATTCCGGGAATAGGTTTCAAAAAAAGTATTTTAGCGTCCATATCTGTGCCGCGTCTGTGTCTAAAAGTCTGTGTATGTATGAGTGTATGTCTGTGCCAGAAAACTTTTGAAGCTATGGATCGTCTGTCGGGGATTTGTTGAAGATTTTCACTTTTAAGTTTGTAATAGAAATATATTAAATTATTTAAAACACCGACGAAGTCACAGGCTACTTCTTGTATAATTTATTGTTTGAAATGATGGTACGTTGAACTGACGAGAGGGCACAAACAACCGCAGGCTATTTGGATAAGGGCTTTGGAACGGTTGATAAGTTCGGAAAACCCTGAAGGGTGTGTATTGTACCTAATATTATACCTTTGTAATATTAAATTAAAAACTTGACCTATCCTATTTGCATAATCAATAGTCTGATAAATGCGATTACCTTGCTTTGTTTTATGTGATAGGTCAAGCTCACTGGTCTCGTGATGGTGAGAGACAAACGTGGCCTATAGACACCATAGATGTTACAGGTGCGTCGCTGTCCTGCCGCCTTGACATTAGGCCTATCGTACAAGTCTACCGGTTATCCTACTCTCCGGACTAGAAACTTGACTGAGTCATTATAGCGGCAGGAATAAGTTAAGCGCTGGACCTGGGCAAGTTGCTGCACAGCAGTCTTCCGTCAGTGGTCTTGTTGGTACTGACCTATAACTTAACTAGTCCTCGCCTCTTACGAATAGCCTTGTAGAGAGGCAGACGGTCTATTCTATTCGGCAGACCCGGGCTGTGTATCTATAAGTTACCTTTTAATCTCTTAGATCGCCTATGTGGTCAAAGGGTCCAGTGTAGGCATTGACCACATAAAGTGCTGTGTTTCGTTCTCGGGTCGGACATTTTGCAATGTGTTTTTTTTTATAAAAACAATGGTGTCCGAGGTTAAGTAGATAGGTTTAACACCTTATTGTGTAACTAATTAGTATCGGAAAATCGTAAGTACTCAAGTGAAACCTCTGTATACCGCTTCAGGGATACAGGTGCTAGTTTAGTTACTTATTACTCGCTTTTATTGTTTGTAGATTTTAAAACGTAGAAAATATAAAATACAGTATTTTTTTTTGATTATTTGTTACACTAATGCTCTGATTATTATTGAAATTAAATGTAATTTATTTATTTGCGGAGTATCTGTGTTGAAAAGTTGTTAAAGAATATTTAAGCATATCAACATATTCTACCACATTGTGGTGTGCAAATATTTAATTAAATTTATAGAAGTCAAAAATTTATTTATAGTTTAATACTTAAATTAACTCAAACATATTTTAATTGAAGTATTTATATTTTTAATAGGCTTTATAATTTATTACACACTAGCTGTCTCGGCGAACTTCGTACCACCCGTTCAGTTTGTATGGGAAAAATTACAATGTTATTACGTTTCCGAACAAATGATGCTCGAATTTAGTTAAGTAACCACGTTTCCGAACAAACGATGCTCTTTCAATTCAATATAGTCTATGGCTGTGAATGACATTGACATTCGTTACAAATTAAATGTACATTTTTCAAAAATTTCGAGAGATTTTCTTAATATTTTTTTCCGTAAGAACCTTCTCCTAATAATAACAAATACAACAAAAAAATAATGAGTGAAATCGGTCCAGCCATTCACGCGTGATGCCGTGGCCAAGGAAAACGGGTTTCATTTATGTATATATATATATAGAATAGATAATAATGAAAGTAGATTAATTTTAATTCTATCTACTGTTTAGTACCTAACTAAAGAATGGATAGCGTTTATTTAGTGATATCATACAAATGTTGGGGCAATTAACAAAACTAAACTAAACTAAACTAAATGAAACATCACTTTTTTAAGAAAACAATAAAAAATGAATATTATGTTAAAATTGAAGTCGTTTTTAACCATTCAAAGATATGAGTGAGACCTTACAGAATGACATAGCAACAATTTTTATCTTCACCGGTTAAACTTAATTATTTAATAAATAACTAAATGTTTTATAGTACATATATACATACATACATATCTTCACGCCAAGTCCCTTACGGGGTAGGCAGAGAGTCTCGAGTGCCAGGCCTCACGATCCTGACAAACCTGTCTTGCTTCCTTCACATTCATTACGCTTTTCATACAAACACGCCGGTTTCGAAGACTCTTGACACCACCCTCGGATAGTATCCGATTGATCTGATCGTGAAATGTCAGCCTTGGTCTCCCCGGGTACCTACATCCATCCACATTCGCATTGTATATCTGCTTTGTCAATCTTTCATCTGTCATTTTTTCCACATGCCCGAACCAGCGGAGCATGCCCTTTCGCATTTTAATACCAACACTTTCTTTCAATCCCACTCTTTCTCAGATCTCACTGTTAGGAATGCGGTCAGCGAGCGTTACACCACAGATTTCCCATAGTGCTCTCATTTCGACCGCATTTATCCTACTCTCATGATCATTTTTATATGTTCATTTCATTTCATGTTTTATAGTTAAACGTGAAAAAGTAGTATGCATTTAATTAAAGATACTCCACTATAATACATGTTTGATAGGTAACTGAATAGCAAATAACGTCAAAATACTCGTTCTCGACTTCGTGAGGTCCCGCGTTTGATGTCCAGGTCGCGCAACAAAAAAATGTATGAAAAGCGTATTTTCAATTTTCTATTAAAATAGCGTTGCCCGGTATTGGATGGTGCCCGTAGGCTTGCCACCTATCACATTGTGGGAATTAGTGTCTTCGGCTAACCGTAGATGCCCTGGTTGTGCTTCTAGCTATGCTTTCGGAGATATGAGCGTAAAGATATTATTAATTTATACAGATATATTCACTTTTATTTTTAAGACTCAGTAGGTAAGTGGTAAGTAATATGTAAAATGTATCACAAAAATAATGTTCATTATTATAATGTAGTCTCGTAAAGGATACTTAGACTAAGTCTTATTACAATGTAACTGGTTAATATATATAGACTGGGGAATACAATACTACGCCCACTAACTGGCGGCACTGACATGGAATGGAAAATTCCAGAATTAAGGTCTAATGAATCCTTTTTACGGGACGTGTCTATTTGAATAAGGCAGTGAGGCTATTTAGTGTTCTATTTCTCCCTAGAGCTTTTGTACTGTCAGTTTTATATTTTCACGAATCAGTTATTTTTGTAGTGTACTAGCCAACCCGGCGAACTTAGACATCGCTTGATATTAACAGCAACTATTCGTGTGTGCTATTTTCACACCCTTATTCACGAAATAGGCAGAGACACAACCAGGGCACCCAGGACTAGCCGAAGACACTAAGTCGCACAATGTGAAAGGTGGCAAGCCTGCCAAGCGCGTACTATCCAACCCTGGGCAACGTTTTTTTAGTAAAAAATTGAAAGTATACATTTTCCTAGGTTTTAGTTACCCGACCCAGGAACTGAACTCGGGACCTCAAGAAGTTCAGTCCCATCACACCACCGAATACACCACAGAGGCATAAGTTTGTATGGATTAATCGTTTTTCCTATTTCCCAGTTGCAATTTTCCCGGTTTTTATATATTAACTATAGCTATAGCTAACTCCTTACACCTTTTTACTCCTTTTTATATATTAACTGACGCCTCTGTGGTCAAGCGGTCCGAGTGGTGGAATTGACTGCATGAGGTCTCGGGTTCAAATCCATCGCCATCCATTCGGTCAACAAAAATTGGATTTTTTTCTAAAAAAAAAATGTTGGTTGGGATTGGAAACGTGCCCGGTTGGCGATAGGCTTGCCACCTATTATGGGACTTAGTATCTTTGGCTAGTCGTGGGTGCCCTGGTTGTGCCTCTGCCTACCTCTTCGGGGATATGGGCGTGAAGATACTTACTTACGTACTTAAATATAACTAACACCACAAAAAAGTAGCGAAATTGATACATCCCTTCAGGTGTGAGGCGATAACCATGTGAAATGGGGATTCATTTTTATACATCAACTACCCGACAGACGTTGTTCTGCTGTTTTTTTCATGACTCAGGGTTATAAAAAATAGATGTTAGCAGATTTTCAGCCCTGCTCAATATGCTCACAAAATTACGGTACGGTAAAAGTACGGTAACTAAGATAGTGACACGGGAATTTTATATATAACTTCGTAAGTTATGAGTTTGGTAGAAAAAGAACATGTAAAACCCCTCAGTTATTTTTTTTTCAAAGAGAATACTTAATGTTTTAAATTAAATTACTACTTGAAGTTATGAAACTCTAAGTTCATTGAAGTAAGAACACACAATATTTAAACGGACTTATAAAATTGTGCTTTGAATCAATGTGTCATCGCATATCTGTTTACCTGCTATAGTTATTTATTAATTACTAAATTCCATTTGTCGGTTATGGGGTTGTCACAGCCATCGTCAAAAGGTTATGCACGTGATTTGTTTGCGAAACTCGATCGCAGGACCAAAACTGAGAATAAAGGCGAAATATAATCAACATAACAAAAAAAATTTAAGCATCGACAGAAAATGTATTAAAATCAGAAACATATTAATATTTCTGCGTAACTAAATGATTTGGTAAGAATATTTTTTAAAGAAATTAAAAAAAAAAACATTTTACTAAGTGTTGAGAATGGAAACTGTTAAACACAATCATAAATTGAAAGCATGACACCATTCAGTTAGAGAACCCTTAAACGTTATGTTTATACCTACTTGATAGAAATTGATATTTATGTAAAAAAAATAAGGCATTTACCGATGACATAAATAATACAAATAATAATTATTGTAATCAACAGTTTAGTAATCTATAAGCAGTAACAATAGCAATTAAGTAATAAACAATAACTGCTGTATTAATTATCCTACAATAATAATATTTAAGTGCTGAGTAGCGTAAACTTTAGTCATAATGAAAGTTCTAGTAAAGTTAATATTTAAATAATAATAAAATCTCCAAAAATTAAGGAAAACGACAAATTTAAAAACTCATATACTCGTATCAAATCCTATCCTATTAATATTATAAATGCGAAAGTTTGTATGTATGTTTGTTACTCTTTCACGCAAAAACTACAAAGCCGATTACGATGAAATTTGGTATGTAGGTAGCTGAAGACCCAGAATGACATATAGGCTACTTTTTATCCCGGAGTTCCCGCGGGATTGGGACTTACGCGGGTGAAACCGCGGGGCGCAGCTAGTATAAGCATAATTAAAATGATGTTTTGTAACCGAATGTCGCATCGGTTGAAAATTGAAGTTTCTTGACAAAAGCATAGCTAATAATAAATCAAAATGTGATTATGGTTCCAAGTTCGAAATAGACCGTTATTAAGTTTTAACAATGCCTCCAAGTTGCTCTCAAATAAGACAGATGTCAACCAAAATAGTTGACATGTTTTGTTCTTCGTATTTAAGAATTTTAAATACATTTAATTAATAAACCGTGAAACAACTTTATCTGAACGTTGATGTTTCCAAACCAAAATTATATATTCTTTAATTGTTTATTTACGCGTTTGTCTGTTCATTCATTAGTAATTGCATCACCGAAATTTTTGTTTTTTTTTACCAAAGGTGCTAATGCTGCGTTGCCATCCTTAGGCTAGGATGTTAGGTCTCGAACAAAAGTAAGTTTACCAGCTACCTCGTCCTCCAAACACGTCAACGGCAAGTGCTGACATTATGGCGGCGCTACCAATCCGGGCGAGTCGCTGCGAGACTCTACCACCTAGTCAGATGTCACGGTGTTAGTGACTGTAAGCCTGTGCTCGCCTTTTACGAGCTGCCGGGCACTGGAAGGCAGTTGGTCTATTCTGCAAAGAAGCCTGGACCAACAAGAAGTAAATTTAAAGTTTTTTTTTATTTCCTAAATTGAAAAATAGGGATTCACTTTATTCGCGTTATCTTTGTTTAAACAAAATCGACCAAGCAAAGGTCGATATATTGTAGATTGAAGGAGAAAAGAAATGTTTTGGTACATGCCCAGATTTTGTAATGATTTAAAAGGGCTTTGTAACAGTTATTGTAAAATTTTAAACTTCAAACTAATTTATATCCTTGAAATAGGTATTTGACGATTTTGGCATAGACATTTTCCATCTGCAAAGAGCTTGCTCTTGCAGTTCAATAAATATAACAAATGTTACAAACGACGATTTCATAACCTGGGTATAGGGTTGTGTTTGGACTGGTAATTGGTACTTTTTATTCCTTTGCATTAAATGACTGCAAACTATTGCTCTGTTTTGGTTAGAACACGAAAGGTTGGAAAAAACTTTTTTTATGTTTTGTGTCAGCTTCAAGAAATGTAAAATGTAAAATCAAAGTTTTAAATGTCTAAAGGCGACGGATGTTTCTTATCATTAGAAAATCTACCTACTGGCAGAAAAGAACTGGCTCGTATAATTTAGAAATAGCTAACTGAAATTTAATTATATTTTTCACTTTTGTCTTTGATTAATACCGTAAAGTGGTTATTTTAGCAGACGTTGAAATAAGGAGTCTAAATAATCCGAATGTCGTTTTTCTACACAGAAGCGTTATGAATAGAAAATAATTTACGATAATATTTGCATAGTCCGGTGAAGTTGTAAAAACCTCGCGGTTAGCGACATATTAGCCATTTCAAAAAAAGGTAATATTTATGCAAAATTAGTTATACACAACTGCTGATTTTGTAATATAAAATATTTCACTATATCTCTATATCTTAAGATATTTTAATTTTGCAGCCAAAAATATCTTTCAATACGGTCCAACATTTAAAATGAATATAAGAAGTGATATCAAATACAATACTCGTAAAGACTGATAGGGGATCAACAGCAAAAGGATCGAGTCAGAAGTTTAAAGGAAAGTGAAATGAAAACCAATTTACATATTTTTTAAAATAACAGCAACAATTCCGAACATATTCCCACTATATTTTTAAAACAATGAGAACAATGGAAATACAAATATGTTATAGTGGTACCTGTTGATGTTTAGTGTAGGTGTTAAAAGAAATAAAGTTCATAGAAATGACTCCTAGAGATACTTAATTCCATATCAAAAGCAAACAAAATTAGTGTCTAAAAATTTTTATGCCCATAAAGCTGACTTTTTAGTGAAAAACTTGTACTTACTATATTCTGAGATTATTTGTGGGACGTGTAGCAAAACTAAGATACTGTACAAACTATCTTGTAGATGTGCTGTGTAGTGAATAAATCTTTCTATAAACTCAACCTTTATCTTAAATTCAATTAAGTAGACGAAGCCTATGTACTGCTATATGAATATCTTTCTACTTATAATTCAAGACTATTAAAAATGGATTCCAGCTAAAGTTATTGTCAAATACCTGTGTCTAAAATTGAGGTGCTTATATAGACGATGTTATAAAAAGAAGGATTGTTATTTGATGTGTAATAAGACTGAATAAGTTACAATGAATGTGCCAATTAAGAGTGGTGCGCCAACTGTGGCTGTGGTGCCTCTTCCTGAGAGTGAAATGGATGCGCTGCTTCTCGGCAGGACAGCGGTGAGGACCTTTGATCAGTACGTGCGAAATGTATGTATTGTCTTTTATCTTATCTTTGATTTATGGCTAATCATTAAGAGGATCCAATTAATGCTTATGTCATATAATATGTTTTTTAATCTATGGTTATTAAATTTTCTTTTTCTATTTATAGTACTACAAATTTATCTATTCAGTAAAATAGCATAATAAAAATTTACTTAACTGTGTTTCGATACCCAAACTTCTTCAAATATTTTTTTGTATTGTTAGTAGACATATAAAGTCATTGTAAACAAAGGTTTAGTTTTAGATATTCGTAAGAACGATTTGGAATTTTTGAGACCTCTAGCATCTTAACAGCGTAATTATCAAAGTAAAGAGTCTCTTGCTATTGTAACTCATCAAGTCACAGAAACTTAGTAGATAACAATAACAAGAGGCTTAATTTTCCAGCTCCCGTTTGTAAATTCACATTTATCTCAAATAATGTTTACCATTAGGTAATTTGAATGTTTATTTGCATTCCAATCCCTTAAGAAAAACACTATGATACACCGTTTACCCGTTTATGTAAATTTAGTTAAAGTTAGTTTTGACTTTGTTATTTTTTATTATATACGATTGTGTAAATATTTGTCATATTTTATAGGTTACACCATTTGATCCTCGTTACTAAAATATTTTTATATGAGCCATCAGCAAAATAAGCACACGGGTCTCCTGGTATTTATTGGCATTATCAAAATAACAAAGTTTCACCGCCTTGTTGGTCGAAGGTTTAATTTCAAGGAATTCGCGACGGCTGTAAACATTAGTTGTAAATATTGGTTTGCATTTGTTTGGACCTTAGATTTAAATAAAATTTCTAACATTACCTTTGTCAAAAGTCGTGTTTACAACCGTGTAGAATGTCTTTTATAATACGTATACGAGATTGCCAATCCTCTTGATGATTTGTCAACCTTAATTTCTGCTTTAACTGTCTCTATTTTATTTATGTTAGCATTACCTTCAGCTTATGTGGAACAACTATGTACATTATGTATATTGTAGTTGTTAGAATTTATAAATATTTTGGGAAATGTTTTTATCTTATTTGTCTGTTTGTGATATGTGTTCAATATTTGTGGATGTTTATTTTTTATGTGGTTATAGTTTTATAAATGTGCATCCGTTTATAACAAAAAATACTATTGCAACTCGTTTAGGAAGTGAAATGTGTGCAATTTATGTATGCAATATAAAAGAAACCTACATTTACGTTCTTACTAATTAATTATATAAGCTATCTCATTGTTATCTTTTTCGTTGTATAGAAAAACAATTTGTAGTCTGTATCTTCTATTACTTATTTTTTTAAAGTACAAGAAATGCAGATGAAAACGTTCTTACTAATTAATTATATAAGCTATCTCATTGTTATCTTTTTCGTTGTATAGAAAAACAATTTGTAGTCTGTATCTTCTATTACTTATTTTTTTAAAGTACAAAAAATGCAGATGTTTAAAATATACTTTCTTTTTGGCGAACTATTTAAGATATTTTTTTAAAAAAATGCAGATGAATGAATAATTTCTTTTAGGATAACTCTTAAAGATAATATCGGTCTTCGAAAGTCAACGCAACAGAGTATTTATGGAAATTTTTCACGTCACATAAAGACATAAACAGTCAAATCTTCTGATTAGAAAGAATTAATTTCACGTATACCAATATATGATGACGATATAACATTCTGAAGCTAGGATAAGCTTCTTCTGTAAGCTACCTGCTTACCCATATACATACAGACACAGTCCTAGTATATGTTTACTTACATAATAAATAAAAAATACTATGTAGATGATACTAAAGGGTAGTCCCATCGCAAAAAGCAAATTACTTATATATTGCTTTGGCAGATCATTCGTAAGTGTGAGAAAGAGGTAATTAATAAGTAATTAATTAGTAGATAATTAATTACAAGGTAATTAATTTAAATAAATTGATTACTCAATTTTGTCCTTAACGTTATTTTTATTTATGATGGTACGGAAATGGTATATGCGTTTGGGGTGAAAAGATGTTTGTGCAAACCAGTGTTGCATTTATCTCCAAAAGCACTGGTGCGATTTTAATTCAGTTTTCAGTGATAGGTTTTGATTTGATTGGTGCATGTTCTAAGATAAATGTTATGTCAACAACTCAACAGAGGGCTCTTTTGTTTTTACAAACCAATGTTACTATTTTAGCTAATTAATGTATTTAAAAAATCGATAGAATTGGATCGATAAGCATTTCTATAGATAGTGGTGATACAAAAACGATAAAGTATTAGAAAATAGTAAAAAAATAGCTTTAAAACGGAACGTTTTCACGGTTTAAGCGCAAGATACGAATGTAGAGCTAAGCATTTTTATGGGTTTTTTTTTGTTTTCTCGCAATCAGTAGATACCTACTCATATATTCAACTAAGAATATAAATATGGGGGAATATTCCGATTAAAAACCACCTCACCTACTTTTTCAAACAAATTCAAAAAGAAATAATATGTACTTACTAAAAAGTATTACAGCCAAAATCTTTTAAATTCATAATTAAATTAAATTTCATTATTCTGTTATTCCTTAATAGGTACTAAAATTAAACTTAAACCCATGACATTGTCATTATTGTGAAATGGATAGGCAAAGCGGCGAATACAAGCAAGTTGCTGCAAAGGACTCTACCATGTACCAGTTGTACTAGAGGTAAAACTAAATTGCTGAAGCCGCTTGCAGCAGCAAGGATGGTAATTTTTCTACTGTTTAAATATCTTACTCTTATCTTACCATGATATAATTTAGACGTAGTCAACATTCTAATAAACCGACTTATATTTCACTAGGTAAGTAACCTATCTACGTATACAAAAGTTGAACATTTCACTTGATTTCTACAACTACAACAATGCTACCACTTTCATATAAAAAAATAATTCGAAAAATTAAAAAATGAAGTGACGTAACAATCGATTAGCACATGTGCAAAATAAATATAGGAATTATACATATATTAATTCCTCCTTCAGAAACAAAGACGGGTTTGTGACAACACTTTTGACACGAGAACTGTTAAACTGGTAAAGTTTACGTGCTAATCAGGTCAAAGACGAATCTTAGGAATCTGCACAACTATAAACTTTTAATAATTAATTAATAATCGTTATTGAAATATTGAAAATTAAAAAAAATTACCTTTACGATTATTTGTTACCATAAATAAGCTTTTAAAACAATATTATTTCAATATACTAATTGTCATCGAAGAAATAGCACCTTATGACGTACCTACTTAACCTACTTAAGTAACGTTACTTAAGTTACTTATAACGCGGACATTTAACAAGATGGAAATAATACTGCTATAAGCGTTCATGGTAGAGCCCCAGGTATTGGCATGGCTACATGAACTCAGAGTACCATTCCCGGGTCCTGCAACTAAGTATATTTAGTAAGAACTATATTTTCAATTTTTTGAGTTAAAACATTATTATCTTTTATTAAAGAAAATTAAAACATATATATAATAAATATAGAAAATTAAAACAATAAAATTTAAAACATCATTATCATTCTTATCTCACATAAGCGTCCGGTTGGCGATCTACCTTGTAGACAAAAAGTACCTTTAGCTAATAGTGGCTTTTCTGGATATACTTCTACTAGCGTCTTTGAGATATATAGGTGAAGAAATAAAAAAAAAAACGCCCTCACAGGGCAGGCGGCATTCGCCGGAACAGCTCGATCCTAATAACTATTGTGATTATGAATTCAATTCTCTGAAACTCCATCTATTTAATTATTGAAATCCTCACAAAGAACAGATATTCGAGTGAACCGACCAGTTCCATCCCGCTACCGAGGCCACTCCACTATTACCAAGCTTCCTCTAGAATTCCTCGAACTTCCGGTCGATGTTTTGTTTCCTGAAATTCTTAAAAGCTTTGTTCCTTTAGTATTTTTATCTTTGAATTTTTTCTAAGAATTTCTGTGAGCAGAACATGCAGGCTAACGTCATGCAGCATATTAGGGTTAAGAAAAGCAAACGAATTCCTCTTCTTTAAAGATGTTGTAGACGGTTTTTTTAAGGTAAAACTTCTTTTGCGGCGTTGCGCCCTTTGTTAGAATGGGTAAAAACTTCTAAACTCGCGTCAGGGCACGTGACCTGACCGAAAATTCGTAAGATAAATTGAAAGTAAACAGCCGACGCGGCGTATGAGAGGAAGTATCCCCCTCTCTTTGTAAAATGTATGCCTGCGCCAGCTGTTTCGTTTAGACGGCGCAGGGCGCTTGCGCAAATGTTCGTGTTGTCAAGTTTGTGTACGATAGCGCAATAAATACCTATAAATATTGTTTTCTACCACATAAATGATAGTACTTCCATACTGAGAATTAAAGCAATTCGTGCAAAATTATTCCCTAACCAATCCAGAATATCAAAAATGCACAACGTTAATATTCGAGTTTTCACTTCTCCCGGCACTCCTGGAGTGCAACCCGTTCTTTTACTATTAACTTGATTAACTCAAATGATTACAACAAGAGTTTACAACCGTCTAGGGTTCATATTATATTTTTTTATAATAAAACCGCTTCATTAGCCGAAAGGTTAGAATACACGCTTAATGCTACTAACCAACCGCGAGTCTCAGGTTCGATTCCCAACAGAGATAGACATTTACGTGATGAAGATAGATGTATATATTTCCGGTATAGATGTTTAATAAAATTGTACTGGCATCTGTTTAAGTGTTTACATGTATTAGTATAGTTGACTAACACCCATAACACAAGTATAGAACTTACTTTGGTGTTAGATCAATACATGTAAAACCTCTTAAAAGTTTTAAGGCCATTTAATAAATAAATAAATATCCCTGGATAAGTCACACAAATTGAATATAAACCCTAAGTAAGCAAATTATATGTTTGTGTATTGGATGGGTGTTGTTAGTCAACGATGCTACGAGTAATACATAGAAATACTTAAATAGATACCAGAATAAATTTAATAAATACTCAGACCCGTAAATGCAAACATATAAATGTTTATCACACAAATACCTGCCCCTGTCGGGAATCGAACCCGAGCCTTGCGGTTGGTAGACGTAGTTAGGCGTGTACGCTAGCCACTCGACCAACGAGGCGGAGCTCAGACTAGAACGCGTAGTCTAAGTACTGATAAACAAACAACGATCACTTAGTGTGTATATACATATATGTATATTGCTTACTACATACATCCCCGAGACACGACGAAGCTAATCTGATTCTGTCGGTGACGGGATAAAATTACTTCCTCCCCGGCACTAACTGTAGAAACCGTCTATAACTGTACACATACATAGATTATGTGTTTGTATCTTCACGCCCATATCTCTGCAGAGGTAGGCAGAGGCACAACCAGGTCACCCTCAATTAGCTGAAGACAATAAGTCCCACAATGTGATAAGTACCGCCGATTGGTTAAGGGCATATATAACCAATCTCGAGCAACAATATTCTTTATTAGAATTAGACCCGAGAATCAAACCCGTGACCTCAAGAAGACAAGTTCGACGCTGGACCGCTAGACCACAGACGCGATTATGTGTTTGTATTCATACACTAGTCGAACTGGCGAAATACGTACAGCCTCACATTGATAGATATTGACAGTACGTAGGGGGAAAAACGACGGGTTGCACTCCGGGAGTGCCGGCTGAAGTGAAAACTTGAATATTAACGTTGTGCATTTTTGATATTTTGGAATGATTAGGGAAAAATTTTGCACGAATTGCTTTAATTATCAGTATGACAGTACTATTATTTATGTGGTGGAATACAATATTCATTTATTGCGCTATCGTACACAAGCATGACAACACCAACATTCGCGCAAGCGCCCTGCGGCGTCTTTCCCTTTTTACGAATTTGGTTGGCTCGACCAGAGATTAGTAAAATATATTGTCTTTGGTAAAAATTTTCTTGTGGCGCTCTTTGGGGGAGGCCTATGTCCAGCAGTGGACGTCTTCCGGCTGATGATGATGATTTTTTTTTATGTTAGAGGAAGGCAAACAAGCAGACGGATTTCCTGATGGTAAGAAATTCACAACGCCTAGAGACA
>NJDD01002528.1:131466-146269 GCA_002245505.1 Calephelis nemesis
ATATTTTTAAAATTGTTGAAATATATATGAAATACTCGACTACTTGAGGTCCCGGGTTGGATCCTCGGGTCGGGTCGGGCAAAAAAATGTCTGTTTTCAGTTTTATAATAAAAATAGCGTTGTCAAGGATTGGAAATGTGCCCGGCCATAAACTTGTCCACATTGTGGAACTTAGTGACTTCGGCTAGTCGTGGGTGACCTGGTTATTCCTCCGCCTACGTCTTAGGGGATATGGGCGTGGAGATACCTTTTTAATAAAAAAAAGAATTTAAATTTCCGGTTAAGGTATTATCACCATCTCAATCAACATTAAATCTTGATCGTATGATAGCAACGCATCAGTAACATCTATGATGTATAAGCTACAGTTGACTTTTACCATCAGGAAAGTCATAGTTCGCCATTGCGTAATAATCCTTACCCCAATTATATTGGTGAAAATAGGATAAATGCGGTCAAAATGAGAGCGCTACGGAAAATCTGTGGTGTAACGCTCGCTGAGCGCATTCGTAACAGTGAGATTTGAGAAAGAGTGGGATTGAAAGAAAGCGTTGGTGTTAAAATGCGAAAGGGCATGCTCCGCTGGTTCGGGCAAGTGTAAAGAATGTCAGATGAAAGATTGACAAAGCAGATATACAATGCGAATGTGGATGGATGTAGGTACCCGGGGAGACCAAGGTTGACATTCCACCATCAGATCACTCGGATATTATCCGAGGGTGGTGTCAAGAGTCTTTGAAACCGGCGTGTTTGTATGAAATGGGTAATGAATGTGAAGGAAGTAAGACAAGATCAGGATCGTGAGGTCTGGCACTCGATACTCTCTGCCTATCCCGTAAGGGACTTGGCGTGAAGATATGTATGTACATATTTTACTGAAAAATCTTCAATAAACCGACACCGTTCTATTACGGTTTTATAGTATAGAGAAGTTAGCTCGGCCAATAACAAGGGGTACTGACGTGGAAAATTTAAGGATTACGCTCTAATGAACCCTTTTTACGGGTAAATACTTCAACGTGTCTATTTAAATAAAGTTGCCAGAAATCTGAATGTTTCTTCTTTATATTGTACAAAAAAGAGTTTTATTCATAGAGGCGGGAAATGATGTTTATTTGAAAACAAGCGAGCTGAAAATTTTTTACATTATCTTCACGCTTAATCCCTTACTTGGTAGGCAGAGGGTATTGAAATGAAATTTAATTTGGTCCCCGTGTTGGTCCGGGCTTCTTTGTAGAATAGACCATCTGCCTTCCTTGCCAGGCAGCTCGTAAAAGGCGAGCAAAGGCTCACCGTCACTAACACCGTGAATTCTGACTAGGTGGTAGAGTTTAGCAGCGACTCGCCCGGATTGGTACCACCGCCTTACCTATTCCTGCCGCTATAACGTCATGACGTGTTCCGGTTCGGAGGTAGCCGGTAAACTTACTTTCGCTCGAGGATTAACATCCCGGCCCCAGGTTGGCAACGCACCATTACCACCTTTGGTGTCTCTCTAGGCGGCGTGAATTTCTTACTTCAGGAATCCGTCTGCTTGTTTGCCTTCTAATATCATAAAAAAAGCCCTTCAAAAGACAGTTACTGTCTAGTGTTTGATGAACCTTATCATTGACTGTAATGGCGTATCGATTTGAATGTAAATTGCTTCTAATGGATGACAATGAATGGTCTCTGTGACTTATGAAAGCCTTATCTGTCGTAATTCAACCCTAACTCAAGAGTATTAAGCATAATTCAGACGGTAGTAATCACGTTCCCAATCACGCCTTCCACAAAGTTCTTCTTCCACAAAATTTGGATTAAATCTACGTACCACACGGATGCAAACCAATATTTACAACCAATGTTTTAATCCATATGGAACCCCTATAAGATTATACTTGTTTGGAAAAGATCATTTTCAGAACGCACACAAAAGTAAAATCTTACTCAGCTAGATTTTTTTTGTTCAAATGATGTCACATTGAAAAATGTTTCTTTTATAGCATTAGAAGCTGTCACTTATCTTCGTATGCTGCCAAGTACAATTTAAATAAATGTATTTATCGAGAAATCAGGTTAGAATTATAAACCACAGATAAATAAAATACCATAGAATATTAATATATATATTGTGTTTGGTAACACCAAAGCTGTATAGGTATATCATTATACTCTGCACCAAAGCAATATGTTTTATTATTTTTTTTAAGTTATTTTGCCCTTACATTTATATATCTGTAATTTTGCCCCTTTCTGGGGCCGGCTAAGACCTTTAGGCCATGCTGCCACGTCTTCCGTATTAATTATTTCGTCATTAGTCACATGTCTTCCGTTAATTATTCTTACACAGTCATTAGTCACTATTTACAAAGTCACGTCAGGCTTTTGAGTAAAGCGGTGGTAACTTTACACAAGCACACTTTGGGAGATTTGGCGGCAGCGAGGAAATTCACGATACACTAATTTCTTTATGATTATTTCATTTGTGCACATTCACTGAACAAAACTAAACCAATTTCCACTTAAATTAACTAATTTCACTCAATATAAACACGAAATTCAATAATTATGAGAAAATACGACCATCTTCATTCACGATGGCGCCAAAACTCGCAATATGTTTTAGAGGTTTCTTTTTAGTATCGGTTATAAATAGTATTCGATGCTGTCACTTATCTTCGTATACTGCCAAGTACAGTTTGAACAAAATTATTTATCGAGAAATTGGGTTAGAATTAGCAACCACAGATAAATAAAATACCAGTGACTATTAATATATATTGTCTTTGGTAACACCAAAGCTGTATAGGTATATTATTATACTCTGCACCAAAGCAATATGTTTTAGAGGCTATCAATCAACTGTTAATACTTGAGGTGCGGCGCCTGACATCATCTACTGACATTTTGATAGCGAACAATGTTTTTTCCTAAATATATCTACAATACTAAGTAGTTATAAAAAGCTATGGAAAGTAGTCCGTGGTGCTTGGTGAAGCTTCATTTGATATTAATAATTTAATTATACACCCCAGGAATCCCGGGTCGGCCAACAAAAAGAAAATTTGATTTTTCCAATTTTCTAATTACAAAATGTTGGTCGGGATTGGAAATGTGCCCGGTTGGCGATAGGCTTGCCACCTATCATATTGTGGGACTTAGCATCTTCGGCTAATCGTGGGTGCCCTGGTTGTGCCTCTGCCTACCCCTTCGGGCATATGGGCGTGAAGATACTTCTTCTTCTTAATTATACACTTGCAATGTCAATATCTTACACAATTTAATTGATCTTTAATTTCAACCTATTGAAATCCTCTTGAAGGCCTCTGTCGTCTAGCGGTTCAGTTGTCGGACTTGACTGACTGCATGAGGTCCCGGGTTCAATTCCCCGATCGGGCAACAACAAGAAAATTTGGTTTTTTCCAATTTTCTAATAAAAAAAATATGTTGCTTAGGATTAGATATGAGCCCCGGTAGTGTCTTCGGCCAGTCGTGGGTGCCGTGGTTGTGCCTTTTCTTACGTCGTCGGGGATATGGGTGTGAAGATACTTTTTTTATTGAAGCGAAGTCGATTAGTGTGATAAGTCCAACTCCCAAGTCCGCAAATTGATGGAATTAATATTAATTCCATCTTAATCTTAAATCTTTGACGAGCTGTTGTACAGCTATTTACTACCTGGCTTTTTAATTATAATTGGTAGGTAGCTATTTAAATATGTCGTAAAGTACATTTTATACCGGTAGCCAATGTATTACAATTTTTTTCAGGTCAGACAGTATTAGATCTAACATACATATAAATATGGTAATAAATCTATATCATAAAAATTAAACGCTTAATGTATTGGTAAGCGCATAACGTCCGAATGACTGGACCGATTTTTCTGATTCATTTTTTTATATCAGTAATTGTCAGGAGAAGGTTTTTATGGAGAAAAAAACTAGAAAATCGAAGGAAAAGTGGGAAAATTAGTACTTTATTTTTTCTAAACTTGGAGAACGAAGTTCGCCGAGACAGCTAGTACTCAATAATAAAAGTATCTTCACGCCCATATCCCCGAAGAGGTAGGCAGAAGCACAATCAGGGCACCCACGACTAACTGAAGACACTAAGTCCCATAAAGTAGGTGGCAAGCCTATCGCCAATCGGGAACATATCTAATCCCGATCAACGTTTATTTTATTAGAAAGTTGGAAAAATTCAATTTTCTTTTTGTTGCCCGACCCGAGATTCGAACCCGGGACCTCGTGCAGTCAAGTAGAATAACTGAACCGCTAGACCACAGAGGCGATAATAATAAATATTTTCTATTGGTCTTTTATAAATAAATAAAAAAAATATCCTTGGACAACTCACACAAATTGAATCTAACCCCAAAGTAAGCAAATTATATGCTTGTGTTATGGGTGTTAGTCAACGATTCTAATACATAGAAATACTTAAATAGATACCAGAATAAATTTAATAAAAACCAGACCCGGAAATGCAGACATCTAAATGTTCATCACACAAATGTCTGCCCCCGTCGGGATTCGCGGTAAGTCGATGTAGTTAGGCGTATGCACTAGCCACTCGACCAACGAGGCGAGGAGGGTGCATATGGCTTTACGAGGTTTCAGGTTCGATTCCTACCTCATACAACAATAAGAAAATGAGTTTTTTCAATTTTATAATTAAAACATTTGTAACACAAATTAGATAAGGTATCGATTGGCGATACGTTTGCCACTTATTACAACACGGGACTTGATACCTTCGGATAGTAGATTTGACCTCTGCTTACTTAGGGACGTAAAGATAATTTTTTAACGCTACAGAACTTCTATTTAAATTATGCGCTTCCGCTTTACACTTTTTACTCTTTTGACACTTTATACTTTTATATTTAACTAGCTGTCCCGGTGAACTTCGTTCCACCCGTTCAGTTTATATGGGAAAAATAAAGTCTTGTTTTTCCCATTTTCCCTACAAAGTTCCCAGTTTTATTCCTATAAACCTTCTTTTGACAATAACTAACACAACAAAGAAAGAATTATCTAAATCGGTCAAGTCCCTCGGAAGTTATGCGCTTACCAACACATTTAGCAATTCATTTTTATATTATAGATTTGGCTGGCCTAATCTAAAACTCTATATAGATGTCTTTAAAATACATTTGAATTTCCGAAGTTTGACGAATCTAGCCGAAGCGCATAATTTAAATAGTACTACTGTACTTGTATAACGGTTTAGGGGGCGTCCATAAATTACGTGAGATGTTTAAGGGGGGAGGGGGATGAGCCAAATCTTATATAATCTTACGTTGGAGAGAGGGGGGTTCGGCCAATATCACGTATTTTTTTTTACTGAAACATAAAAAAAATGCTATTTTGGTCCGTTAAATCCAGACTGTACTACAGTTGTGTATTAATTTTAATTCAAGAATGTACAATCTGTCATTTTAATTTTAAACGTAATCTTAATGGGGTCAGGATCTCACTTATTCTTTCGAAAGAAAATAATTTCATTCGTACTTCGGAGTTATACATCTAATGACTGTCAATCCACCGTATTTATTTTGTATCAAATAGCTTAATTTAATCTGAATTTACAGAACAGTCCTTTGTTTTCACGCCACTTCACAATCCACATTTTAAAATAATCTCACGTGAAATTGGGGGATGGGGGAGGAGGTTGAATAAAATCTCACGACATCTCACCAGGTGGGGGGGACAACTATGTCAGGGGGGGCAGAAAATTAAAAAAAAAACACATCACGTAATTTATGGACGACCCCTTACCTATATACCTAGAAAATCGTCGTAAGTGAGATTAACCGATAATCGTCAAGAAAATATCTAAAAGGGTTTTAGTGGCTATCAATCATTCGAAGGGCGCGGCGCGGTGTTTGACTTCAGTCAGCCGCCATTTTTGTAACGAGAAATATCTCGTGTCTAGACGTCATAAAAGCTTAGATTTACTGATCTCAGATTAATATATTTTAAAAGAGCAGACGAATTTCTTGGTGGTCGGGGCTCCTTTGCAGAATAGACCATCTGCCTTCCTGTAAGGCAGCTCGTAAAAGGCGAGTATAAGCTTAACTTCACTAACACCGTGATATCGTACTAGGAGTTAGAGTTTAATTTGCAATTTTTTTGGCGGTAAATTGCAAATTAAATAATTGTATTTGGATTTAAGTATAGATTTATTAGTATTAAGCGAGAGTTGGGTATGTCAGAAAGATCATGAAAGTAGGATAAATGCGGTCGAAATGAGAGCACTACGGGAAATCTGTGGTGTAACGCACGCTGACGGCATTCGTAACTGTGAGATTCGAGAAAGAGTGGGATTGAAAGAAAGTGTTGGTGTTAAAATGCGAAAGGGCATGCTCCGTTGGTTCGGTCATGTGGAAAGAATGACAGGTGAAAGATTGACAAAGCAGATATACAATGCTAATGTGGATGGATGTAGGTACCCGGGGAGACCAAGGCTGACATTTCACGATCAGATCAATCGGATATTATCCGAGGGTGGTGTCAAGAGTCTCCGAAACGTGTTTGTATGAAAAAGAAAAATGTGAAGGAAGCAAGACAGGTTTATCGGGATCGTGAGGTCTGGCACTAGGTACTCTCTGCCTACCCCGTTAGGGACTTGACGTGAAGATATGTATGTATGTATTGCCGGAAAGTAACGCCTACTTCTATCAATAAAACAAAGTAGCTTTCTTTGTTCCTATGTCCCTTTGTATGCTTAAATCTTTAAAACTACGTATCGGATTTTGATACGATTTTTTAAAGTAGATAAAGTGATTGAAAAGAAAGGTTTATATGTAGTTTTAATATCCGTGCGAAGCCGGGGCGGACGCTAGTAAATATATAATTTACATAAATATAGCTTACAGACTTAGCTTTTGTAGGCATTCATATAGACGTATCACGTACCTATATTGTACTGTGTACTAAGTAGTCGTTGATATTTACTTAGCTGCAAATTACACTGTGTGTGGTGCAGTGTGATATCCTCTTTGGTCCACTATGTGATAGGAGGTAAATCAGGCGGAAGGCAAACAAGCAGACGGATTTCCTGATGGTAAAAAATGTATGCCGCTAAGAGACAGCAAAAGTGGTAATGGTGCGTAGCCAACATGAGGCCTCGAGCAAAATTAAGTTTACCGGCTACCTTACCCTCCGAACCGGAACACGCCAACGGCAAGCGTTGGACGTTATGGCGGCAAGAATAGGTAAGACGGTAGTACCAATCCGGGCAAGTCGCTGCGAAACTCTACCACCTAGTAGGATGTCACGGTGTTAGTGATTAAGCCTAAGCTCGCCTTTTACGAGCTGCCTGACAGGAAGGCAGATGGTCTATTCTACGAAGGAGCCCGGACCAACCCGGGAGAAGTAGTTTTATAGGAAAAGAAGATGTTACGGAAAAGTTATAGTAAAAAAAGAGACCTTAGTTAGCCAACGCTAATAACGGACCACGTGTCCACAAAGACAAATACGTAGTAGATATTATTTAAAAACGAAGTAATCTATACTAATATTTTAAAGAGGAAAGGTTTCATTTTTTGTTTGTTTGTTTGAAATGAATAGGCTCCGAAACTACTGGACCGATTTCAAAAATTCTCTCACCTTTAGAATGCTACATATCCCTGAATGAGATAGGCTTTGTTTCATAAAAACCGGTGCAGTAGAAGCCAAGTCACGTAGGCGAAGTTGCGTGAAACTGCTAGTGTTCTTATAATAGGGATTATTTTTTTGGAATTTCTGTCTGATTTTTCATAGTATTAGTATTATATTGGAATATTATATTGGAATAGGGATTATTTCATAGAGCTTTTATTGTTTGAAGAATAAGGCTTCCACATGCAATAAGATTTTATCAAAACAGGTCAAGTAGGAGCTTTGAATTCGACTGAAATTAGATCAGTGTTAATTTTCGAACAAGGAAAGTGGGTAAGCAAACCATCGTTCTATAATAATTTTTACTTACTGAAAGTTTTTTTTTGAATATATACTGTGTACGTTGGTAATCATACCCATACTCTATACGTGAGTTTGTAGCAAAAAATATTTATAATAAGAAAAATAATATATATATATATTTTTTAAATATTTGTTTGTCGGCTAGTTCCGTCTAATCTCTGAAACGACTTGACCGATGTAAGCAGAACTTTCACTGGCAGGTAACTGTTGTAACAAGGAGTAACTGAAGCTATTTTCATTTGAAAAAATCTAAGTTATGTAAAAAAATAAAAAAAAGGATGCCCGAAGAGGTTGGCAGAGGCACAACAAGGGCACCCACGACTAGCCGAGGACACTAAGTCCCACAATGTGATAGGTGGTGAGCCTATCGCCAACCGGGCACATATTCAATCCCGAGCAACGTTTATTTTATTAGAAAATTGGAAAAACCCAATTTTCTTTTTGTTGCCCGACCCGGGATTCGAACCCGGGACCTCATGCAGTCAAGTCCAACACCTGAGCCGCTAGGTCAAATAGGCGATAATTAAGTAATTAAAGTAAATAACAATTCTGTAAGGGCCACTTGCACGATCCTGGTATAAGTATTTAACACTGAGTTAGCCCCTAACTAGGGTTAAATCACCTTATATTTGACAGTTTAACTCAATATTAACCGTAACCCGAGAATGTGCAAGTTCATGTGCATATTTTGTTATTATAAAATAATTTTCTAGCAGAATCATAACCTTGCAGGCTACATTCATAAATAAAATTATTTTGTTCAAATTCAAGCTATGATTTAAAACTAAAATTATCCCCGTATTTTTTTCCCGTATTGGTCCAGGCTCCTTTGCAGAATAGACCATCTGCTTTTCTATACCAGGCAGCTCGTAAAAGGCGATCATAGGCGTAGCGTCATTAACACCGTGACATCTGACTAGGGGGTGGAATCTCGCAGCGACTCGCCCAAATTGATACCACCGCCTTACCTATTCCTTTCGCCATAATGTCAGCGCTTGCCGTTGACGTGTTCCGGTTTGGAGGGTAAGGTAGCCGATAAACTTACTTATGCTCGAGCCCTAACATCCAGGCCTAAGGTTGGCAGCGCACCATTTCCACTTTTGGTTTCTAGATGGCGTGAATTTCTTACCATCAGGATATCCATCTGCTTTTTTGCCTTCCAATATCATCAACAAAAAATAAAAAAAATATCCTAATTCATGGAATATTTAATTTTACACACTTATAGCCTTACAAATAAACCCTTTATAAAATGTTATACTGGGAATAAACTACAAATAAGCAAAATCTCTACTTATAAACTCAGAATAGCTTAAACTTTGTATTGCCTCTGTATAATTTGTTAATACAATTCTTATTCAAAACCTCATGAATATTTATTATGAAAAAAATATATGTTTGACGTCGCTGTTTTTGTTCGTTTCGCTTCAGATAATTTTGGAAATTAGAAAGTAGAACAGATTAAAGAAGAAAAAGAAGAAAGTTACGGCTTTTATTATTAAAGTCTATATTTAATGAGGTGGATATTGATGTTTAAAAGTAACACCTAAGTTTTACAGCCAAAAAACTATTCCTAATAACCGTATTTTGCAGGCGTACGCTTAAGGAAAAGTTTAGGAGATAAGTAGATAAGCTTTTACCTTTATAAAAAAGTTTAAATTCAATGGGTGTCTGCAAAATAAATATTTAAGTGGATCTGTACCACTAGCATGAAGTGCTATCGCTTTCGAGTCGATAAATCAACACGTGAGTTTCTTTGATACAGTAACAGGTGGACTAGGTGGTAGAGTTTCGCAGCGACTCACTCGGATTGGTAACACCGCTTTACCTATTCCTGTCGCCATAACGTCATGACGTGTTCTTGTTCGGAGGGTAAGGTAGCCAACCGGAGGTCGGGATGTTAGGCCTCGAGGAAAAGTAAGTTTATCAGCTACCTTACCCTCCAAACCGGAACACGTCAAGGGCAAGCATCAAGCAAGTTATGGCGGCAGGAATAGGTAAGGCGGTGGCATCAATCCGAGCGAGTCGCTAGGATGTCATGGTGTTAGTGACGGTAAGCCTATGCTCGCCTTTTACAAGCTGCCTGGCAGGAAGGCAGATGGTCTATTCTGCAAAGGAGCCCGGACTAGCTGTCTGTCTCTAACTGTCTGTCTGTCTAGGTGCTAGAGTTTAACATCGACTCACCCGGATTAGTACCACCGCCTTACCTATTCCTGCCGCCATAACGCCATGACGTGTTCCGGTTTGGAGATCAAGGTATCCGGTAAACTTACTTTTGCTCGAGGCCTTATATCCCGGCCTTAGGTTGGCAAGGCATTATTACCACCTTTGGTGTCCCTAGGTGCCGTAAATTTCTTACCAACCGGAAATTCGCATGCTTGTCTGCCATTCAATATCATAAAAAAGTCATGTTAGTTGCAATATTTATAGTTCAAGAACGAAAAATTGAGAAAGAAAAATTGACGGGTGGAGGGGAGGGGGGGATTTCACAAGTTCTTTGTCGAGAGTTGGCCCTCGAACCCCTGACCCACGTGTTTCAGTTTAGGGATTCAGAATGTGTGTACATTATGAATGCGATGTCAGTATCATAACCTAGTTGTAAAGTCAGCGCAGTAACTAGAGGCCATCTCATTGCTTATTCATTCCTCAACCTCCTCGATGTAAAGCTGTTTAGTTTATCCCAAAAACATTTGTAGAGATCTACTTTAAAATCCCAATACCCTAAAGTATTTTTAAGGGCCTTTTGACATCCACGTTTCAAGACTTAACTACTTTTCAGAAATCACTTTACGAAATGTGTTAATTGTGTTGACAAATGTGTTTGGCAATATATGATTATTTATATAACTTTATGTTTAGTATTTATATATACTATAATATAACGTAATTTATATATACTACATACCTACATTTTACAAATCAAAAAATTTAATTACTCTTATATTATTATGCAGTTTAATCTTAATACTGATCGTCTTATTAATAAACATAGACTAACGTGGGTGTAAGTAAGTACGTATCTTTTCGCCCATATCCCAGAAGAGGTGGGCAGGGGCACAACCATTACACCCACGATTAGCCGAAGACACTAAGTCCCAGAATGTGATAGGTGGCAAGCAGGCCAACCACGCACACATCCAATCCAATCCCGAGCAACATTTTTTTTTGTTAGAAAATTGGAAAACCCAAATTTACTTTTTTGTGCCTGACCCGGAATTCGAACCCCGGACCTCATGCAGTCAAACCAACACCTGCGCCGCTAGACCGCAAAGGCGATTAACGTGGGTGTTAATAAGTTAATGTTAGTCTGAGTCACATTGTAAAAAAAACTAATACAAGATTCAACCTTGGAGTACTTTACTCCATGTTCATTAAAAAAACGGAATGATTATAATATGTCTTGACTTCATTACGTTTATCAAACTTGTAAGAAAGGAGATGGTTCTCTATTAGAGTGTACATTTCTTTAAGTCTCGGAACCGATTTTTGAGATTTTTATCATTATGTAAAATTAATTAAGTACTTTTTTGGTGCTGTTTAGACAATCAAAACGGTGCCATCAATCTGGATAAGTAGGCAAGGAATCTCATCACCAAGTCCACAAATGAATATATGATTGCCTTTTACAGCCTTCCTTCTGGAAAAACTCACTAAATTTTAATTGGCTGATTTGACGAAGGAGAAATTTTCGAAAGATGACCTTGAGTCCTTGATTTACTTAATATTTGCACTCAGGAGAAGACCTTGTTCTTTGGGCTACTCAATATTTGTAGAAAATCCCTCTGATCGCCGTCCTTTGTAATGAGAGAAGGATTCCGGGGTCTACATGCGAAACGCACCAGCCCCCTTCTATCACTTCACTATCTACTTTACTACACTACACTATCACTTTGATTTTTGCACTATCCCGAATTGTTAACATAATAGTACGCTTGAGGTGTACTGCTTGTTTTTTATCAGGACCTGTTTGCAGATGTCGGGAACTGTAAGAGTTTATTTAAATGCCAACTCGACGACTTCAGCTCTTTCTTGATCTCTTTCGACTTTTTGTGACGGTTTTATAAAGGGATGTTTGTCAGTATGGTATGTTATTATGTTTTAGTAATATGTGTTAGTCTTTTGCTAACACCAGGTAATCTTTATTATTTGAAATAGGTATCTCTATAAAGTATATTTTTTCGCCCTCCGGGTGTACAGGGATGACTTTCCTTATGCTCGGCTAAAAGGAATTGCCACTTGTAATTCCGTCGGGCAGAAAAGCAACATATACCTAGAGCAATAAAACCGAGGTTCTCAGATCGTAATTTTATAAATACGAAATGTTATACATACGAATGTTGTAAGTTCGAAATTCTGTCTGTCTGTTACGCTCTCACAGCTAAATCTTTAGAGTAATTATGATGAAATTTGGTATGTTGGTATGCTGAAGACAAATATAGGCTATTTTTTTAAAGACATGCCCAAAATACTATAATAGGGAATGAAAGTTTGTATGAAAATCTATACTACGCTGACGAAGTTGCAGGAAAATAGCTAGTATGTTACTAGATTTGAATCTAAAGGTATGAAAGTTACATAATTATTGTAATGACACGAGATCTGTAACCTAGATGAAGAGCCATTGATGTGGCCTTCTAATTACTCATTCATTCATTACTTAAAAGTTGTCTACATGTTTATACAATATATGTGATTGTAAACACATTTGTATCCTATTAGGTTTAACATCCCTGACACAAAAAAGCGACGTACATATAACATCTACGGTGACTATAGGCTACTGTGGTCTCTTAGCATCAGGAGATCCGTGTGCTTGTCCTATAACATCTGGCATAAAAAGAACCATCATATTATGAATAATTAAACGCAGTAAAATTGTAAAATCCAACTCTAACTACCACGTCACGATTTGATAATTATTCTTTTTTGGCGTGAAGATAATTTAATAACGGTATGTTATTATCTCAATACGTACACAAACGAGGGATCCACGTATCAATCATTGATTTATGCCTTGGGCCGTGAATCCTAGATAAACACAAAATTTCCCCATTTATGACATTACCGCTGTAACGTACTATGGCCTGACATTGGTATATGCCAGTCAATTAAAGCCTCTATATAAACCACTTATTTACAGTACTGGGTTCGATTTTCGGGTAGGTAAACTTGGTATGTTTTTTTTTAATTTTGCCAGTGATTGAATATTTATATTTCAGAAAAGCTTTGTTATGTTTATCGTATGAACTTAGACTACCATTTAATTTACTGACTGACTCACGAATTGAGCTCCCAGTTGACGTCGTGCTAGAGTCACGGTGGTGGTGTCATCGGATAGAAGTACTCCTGTACGACCTAGAAAAATTTGAAACCTTGAAAATGACCTGGCAAAAATAGGTCGACTGCCTTCCAAAAACGTTGACACCTATCCGGACCATTTCACTGGTATTGTGCTCCTTTTAGGTAGCAATTACTAGAGTTTGTCACAAAAAAATCCTAAATAGCGAAAACCGCCATATGAAAATGATTTGTTTAATGTTTCTAAACGGTAATAGTAACAAAGGACACTAAAAATTTTTCATACATAGTTTGCTCTGGAACCAAAAAACACTACCCTCTGAAATCAAATATGTATCAAGGACACTTTCATTTTGAACTCTAATAAAAAGGATTTCAGGCTAAATTGTGTATAGTTCATAGCGTACGTAGCATAGTAGAAAAATAATGTTAACTTTCGCCGTGAATGCAATCGTAATGGTGTTTTCTCAAATATATTTAAATTGGTAACTGTCTGTTATATACTAATATTGAGACATTTTGTAAAAAAGCAGTGCAATAACTACAGTACAAGTTTAATGCTTGTTTGTTTGCTTGGTTTGCAGTTGCTAGTCGCTAACATAAGACTTCATTTTTGAATATCGTGAAAAAAATTTAAAAACGGCGAAAAAATGCTGCCATACGAAATTAAAAAGGCTGTAGATTTTTAAAGGTAGTAGATGGAAAAATACTCCCGTAGTAGGGATTGTTCAGTGTTGCCACAGCTTTTAGTATTTTACATTTTTTTACTACACTCATATTCTAATGCGAATATTTTATCTTTATTTATATACAATCGCTGACTTTTTAGTTTTTAATAGAACTTCTAGAGGGATATTTAGATTTAACTTTTGTAATGCAAGATTTTGAATCACTTGAACCGTTTATGTAGCGCATGCGACGGATACTCTTGAAAGGAATGTTATAAGTTTGGCGCCAGATAATAAATCATGAATGATGTGCTAATGATAATCTTATTTTTGTTGTTTCGTGTGATAAGTGTATGAGGTTTCAATTTAATCATTTTAACAAAGAGAGAAAGAGAAAAATTTCTTTAGCGCTGTTGCTTACTTTTTTGGAAGGGTTAAAAACTTTTGAACTCGCGTCAGATCGTCAGATCGAAAATTTGTAAGACGGCGCAGGGCGCTTGCGCGAGTGTTCGTGTTGTCATGTTTGTGTACGATAGCGCAATAAATGAATATTTTATTCTCCTATATAAGTGATAGTACTTTCATACTGATAATCAAAGCAGTTCGTGCAAAATTATTCCCAAACCATTCCAAAATGCACAACGTTGAATATTAACGTTTGTTTTCACTAATGTCGGCACTCCCGGAGTGAAACTCGTCGTTTTTTAAAATTCCGTAACATAGGTAAGTAATAAATACCAACAATGTTAAAAAATGTAATCGTCAAATCAACACCGTCCCCTCTTTTTTCAGGTTCGAAAATTCGATTGTACCATTTTTTACACGTAACTCGGTCTTATGCAATCAAAAGCTCATCTGTCGGCGGTAAATCCTTCGGGTGCTGTCTC
>NJDD01002528.1:150044-162514 GCA_002245505.1 Calephelis nemesis
TGTACAAATAAAAATCATGAAGAAATTAGCGTATCGTGTATTTATTTCCTCGTTGCCGCCAAATCTTATTACGTGAGCTTGAGTAATGAGACCACCGCTTTACCCAAGAGCCTGACAAGACTTACTGACGACTTATGACTAATGTCTAATTACAATTTATTAAAATTGATGTAAAATTTGCTGCCAATTTCTACTTGACTAATGGCAAAATACTAACGCAAGGGCCAAAACTTAAAGCAAGAAAAGAAACTATTATGTCATTTGCTTGGCACGGCCGATTTCTTAAAGATGCCTCGGTGTCGAAGCAAAACGTATGTTGATTGTCCATTTGTGTACCTTGTGAAGATTTCTACGAAAAGGCTGGCGAAGGACGTAACGAGTTGGATTATTTTCGGAGTTTGGATTTTTTTGGTGGTCTAGCCGTGATTGTGGGTGGTAGTAACGTTACATGGGTTTCAACTTAGCAAAATAATGGCTTCTTCTTAAGAAAATCAGCTCAGTCCGGTCCCACCTCATTTACTGACACAATCACAACCACATCCTATTTGATTCCAACTTGATCCTATCACATCAAGCTTATTCCTAGTTTAATGGGCCAGCGTTGGACTTGACTTCTTGAGGTTTCGGGTTTAAACCCCGGCTCCAGCAACAAAAAAATAGAAAAGTTATGTTTTCAATTTCCTAATAAAGCTAACGTCGTCCGCTATAAGACAAGTGCCCGGTTGGCGACAGGCTAGCCACCTGTCACATTGTGGAACTTAGCGTCTTTGGCTAGTCTTGGGTGCTGTGGTTGAGCCTCTGCCTGAATCTTCGGGGATGGGCGAAAAATACTTTTTTCTACTAATTTTGTTACATTTCTGTCATCATCCCGTCGACTGAAGGGTTAACATCCACGCTAACTCCATTCACATCTAATACTAAATCTACCGACCAACCGTAAAGTTCGTATTTCTATTTACAATACCTGAAGGCGGCAGGCATTTGTTTGATAAAAATCGATGTCTGCATTTTCGGGTCTGGTTTTTGTTTCTTATTCTGATATATCTATTCAAATAAGTATCAATAAAAATTTAATTTAAAATATTTTGCTTCCTTTGAAGTAATATTACTTTGTGTGTGTTTTGTTTAGGGCTATTTTTAAACCCCCGACGCAAAAAGAGGGGTATATATTATAAGTTTGACGTGTCTGTCTGTGGCATCAGAACTTCCGAATGGATGCAGTGATCTGAATTTAGTTTTTTTTTGTATTATGGGCGAGTGTTCTTAGACATATTTGATGACAAATGGTTTAGTTATTTAAAAGTTGTGGGGGTGGGGAGATTAACCGAATGTCTGCAAATATACTAGGATATTTTTTACTTTTTAAAGGGAAATTAAGTTTTTGTGTCAGGGATTTTTAAAATTGTGATTTAATTTTTTATTGTTATTATTAACTTATTCTACCATATAAGATCAGATTCCATTGCGATTCATTTCGTTTTATTTTATATTATCACGTAATAATCTATTTTACTTACTTCAGGAAGAAATATTTCTGCCATGATCACAAATGGTACGCTACCACAGCTAATGTTAAAGCATATAGCGTATGAGAACAGGAATATTCCTGATAACCAATGCGGTGCCCACTGCAACTGGATTTGTGTGCCCAGGATCGTACAACTTATGGCTGTCACCAAACTCCCATATATCATGAGAGGCTGAAAAAAAATATGGTGCCTGAATTTAGACTAATGACCTTGACAAATATGAAATCTGTAACACGACCAAAGTGACAGATTAGATTATAATGTACATTTCCCCCGTTTGGTCGGGGCTTCTTTGCAGAATAGACCATCTGCATTCCTGCCAGCTAGCTCGTAAAAGGCAAGCATAGGCTTACCGTCACTTACACCGTGACGTTCTATTAGGTGGTAGAATTTCGAGATTGGTACCACCACTTTATCTATTCCTGCCGCCGTAACGTCATGATGAATGAATGAATGAAGATTTACAAAAAAATACACACTTTTTCACTTATAATAATATTTGACTTAGGTGCACAAAGGCGGTCTTATCGCTTCAGAGTTATGAGTTATGAGTTTAAGAGTACGTGTTATGGTTTGAAGGGTAAGGTAGCCGGTAAACTTACTTTTGCTAAACCTAACATCCTACCTCAGATTGGCAACGCACCATTACCACCTTTGGTGTCTCTCGGCGGCGGGAATTTCTTACCATCAGGAAATCCGTCTGCTTGTTTTATCTTCCAATATCATTAGTAGTAAGTATTTATATAACCGGCGTGTGGGAAAGTTTAGTGTTGTCGGATGATAGGCGCTACTTTTATTGTGAACTTATGACGCTTGAGTGTCCACTGTGGTTTTTGTGGTTAAGTCCACTAACATCGTGATTTTGAAATAATCAGGAATGTGAAGTCTATGAACGTAAATCTAGAAAAAATCTAAAGTCACCTAAATTTTGTGTTTCTGTCAGTATATTCAAATAGTAAAAATATTAAATCTGGATATGAAATATTTTTTAGAAATAGTAATTGCTACGTATTTTCACGATACATAACCCAAATTGAAGGTTATAAAAATATCAGGCGCTTTGTCTGTTCGCTTTTCACTAAGTCACCAATCTTCTGATGGCTAAGAGACAACAATGACCTGTAGAGTAGAGGCCATAGATGTAAAAAGATGCATTGCTCTTCTTTGAACGAGGTGTTGGGCCTTATGTGCAAGACCATTCGGACCTGAACTAAAGACTGTTGTCAGGAACACTTAAGGTGAATCTCTATCTCATTCGTTCAAACTTCGTCTCTTCTCAAATAGATTTGTAATTTTTTAGAAATTATATGACACTGTCATGGAAGTTCACGAAAATTATTTTGGAATACAGGTTAGGCAAAAAGTGTCGAGCGCAATATTTCAGGTTTCTTGTAGTTTCTAGTTTCCTCCACATTTATTATACTTTTCATACAAACATTCGACATTAATATATCCTCTGCCTATCATGTGAGGTCTTGTATATATGTGTTCAAAATATTAAATTATAATAAAGAATAAAAGTTAACATACTCTGCGTCCACACTTTTCCACTAAGTAAGCACAGAATGTAGCTGCAAAGGTTGAAACTAAACCGAAGACAATACTCGATAAGTTTCCAGATACAATTGGCAGGGCTACGTCGAAAACCACTTGGGCGTACACTTGCACCACCACCATGCCTTGGAAGATCGACAGAAACTGAATTCCTAGCACCAAGAATAAAGCCTTCTGGGTTGATTTGGAATTTTCTGGAAATATTGGTGCAATCATTAATGTTGTATGGTATATATGGTTTTTAATTTACGATTTTTGGATAAACAACAAAAATCTAAATTTGTCTGAGCAACATCATTAATTTACTATTGCATTTGCTTTGAAAACAACAAAATCAATTTGCTTTCACATTTACTTTAATATCATCAAAATCGATTGGTTATCACATTTACTTTCACAATATCCAACATGATCTTTCATTTCGGGGTTTGATTCAATTTGTGCAATTTGTCCAAGGATTTATTTAACCAAATCAGTTTAATATCACATTTACTTTCACAATATCCAACATGATCTTTCTTTTCGGGGTTTGATTAAATTTGTGCAATTTGTCCAACGATTTATTTAACCAAATCAGTTTAATATCACATTTACTTTTACAACATCCAAAATCAATTTGCTATCACATTTCCTTTGATGTTGTCGAAAAATGTATTTTTTTTGGAATAAGATTGTAAGAATATGAACTAAATTGTTTTTAAATATTACAGGTAATATAATCCCGTTATCAACTAAGATTAAAAATGTTTTACTTATAAATTTCAAAGGAGACGGCGCCTTTGATGTCGATTCTGGTTTTAATTTCTCCTCTTCTGGCGAAAGCCCTGAAAATTAAATTAAAAGTATTTACTATAAAATGTAAAGGTTGCTAAGTCTATTCATGAAAATCTTAATCTCCAAACTGGAATACAGCTATGGCAAGCAATAATTTTACAGCGACTATAAAATTTAGTCGATTGTACTCATTTGGACGAGTCTTACTGCCTTATTGGTATCAAAACCCAATAATTTAAATTGCTACATTATTCCTCTAGTCTTTCTTTGAAGATTTATTTAGGAAGAAAATAAAATCTTTGTCTTTCATGAGTTCTTTGTCGCGGTCGGTCGTTCAACTTTTGGCAGTTAAGTAAATTCGTTATAAAGTTTTTACAACTTTTCTGACCACTTTCAAACAACACTTCTGTTTACAACTAGTTATAGTCTACGGCTTTGTTTGAGTGATTTACGTATTTTATGTTTATGTCATCTGTAAGCGTTCGCGGACGGCATGTGCACTCTTATCAGTCACGGCTGTTTCCAGCTTGAATCAAAGCCCGTTTGCTAAACGGATTTAATAGAAACAATAAGAAAATGTACTAGATATTTTAGAAGTCTATACGATTGTGGCTGGGAAATGTAACCTTCTCGTGGGTCTTGGCTATCATTGATAGTATGGTAGAGTCCATTTATCTTTATTCGTAGTTCAAAATAAGCTGTTATATAGTATGACGAAGTTTACTTTTAATACAGTCTTTATGGGTGGTTAGTCAAATAATGGTGTTTATTTTGTTGAAATTCAACTAATTTTAAATTATCCATATCTTCTTTCAACGACAGAGACTAAACATAGGGTTACAAGGGATAGGCCCAATTTGAATATAACAATTTAAAGTTGAGTTGTTAATTCTGAAATTTCACATTTACCTATAAAAATATATAGTGAACATTTGTCGTCATGGTATACGTTATGATGTCATTAGCCCGCGCATGCGATTAGTGTCGACAGGAATCAGCTGAATGTTCTGTTAATATAGTTGTTTTATCATTTCGGTTTGAGTATTTTTTGGCAGATATTTTTAGGTTATTTCTTATCATGAGGTCTGGCATACTCACTACCTACTGCATAAGGGACTTGGCGTGTAGATATGTATATATGTATGTATCCAAAGTGTTACCGATTACTGTTCAAATTTGACTGATAACTTAATTTAACCTTGTGTGTGTTACTGTTTTTGAATATTTATGTTGATTTATATACCTATTGCCTCTACGGTGTAGAAGTCGGGTTTAAGACTGTTTCATAAGTTCGCGGGTTTTATGTTTGGGTAATAAAAATTGAATGTGTTTTTTTTAATTTTCTAAAAAAGCCAACTTGAAATAGGATTCCTATTAAATGTAACAACGTTTAATCCTAATAAGGCCGATTAGTGCTTGGTTTAACAGCTTTTACAATGTAGGACGTAGTTTCTTCAATTAGTCATGGTCGTGGGTGCCCTGTTTGTACGTACATAAATATACGTTTTTAATTTGGTGTAGAATATGTTACACGTATATTAATTAATTCATTTTCTTTGTTATATGCGTAACTACTCGTATTTGCATAAATAATACACAAAATCCATTAAATTTCCTAAAGTATCTTCATCCCCATATCCCCAAAGAGGTAGGCAGAGGCACAACCAGGGAACCCACGACTAGCCGAAGATACTAAGTCCCACAATGTGATAGGTGGCAAGCCATCAAGCAAGCATCGCCAACCGGGCACGTATCCAATCCCGAGCAATTTTTTTTATTAGAAAATTGGAAAAACGCAATTTAGTTTTTGTTGCCCGACCCGGGATTCGAACCCAGGACCTCATGCAGTCAAGTCCAAGAACTGAACCGCTAGACCACAGCGGCGATAATTTCCTAAGCAAGGGAAATCTCTTTATGAGAAGAGAAGGTTCGTCTGACAGAGATCGGTAAGTAGTGACGTGGCCGTGTTTTCGAGCCAAGTTAAACCAAGGCGCTCTAAAGCATTTTTGAAGTGAAAACTTCTTTAGCGGCGTTGCCCATTTTTTTTGGAATGGCTAAAAACTTCTAAACTCGCGTCAGATCCACCGATAAAAATTCGTAAGACGGCACAGGGCGCTTGCGCGAATAAGACGGAGCAGGGCGCTTGCGCGAATGTTCGTGTTGTCATATTTGTGTACGATAGCGCAATAAATGGATACTGTATTCTGCCACATAAATGATAGTACTTTGATACTGATAATTAAAGCAATTCGTGCAAAATTATTCCTTAACCATTCCAAAATATCAAAAATGCACAACGTTAATAATTCAAATTTTGACTTCTGCTGGCACTCCTGGAGTGCAACCCGTCGTTTTGTTTTGGTTATTAATTTATTTAATATTTCGTCAACCTGAGGTCTTGGTGCAAGTCTAACGTCAACAAAGCCATCAAACTTCGTGTTGGCTACCCTACCTTGCAAACTGGAAGACAATGGCGGACATTGTTATTGCGAGGAAAGGATAACAAGATATCAATCCGCATAAGAATTTACAGGACATCACCACTTTTGTAATGGTATTATTATCTCATAATGTATTTTAATGTATTTTTGACGTGCAGGCAAATAACGATGGCGTTATCTTAAGAAGGTCGTAAAAATTTGGTTTAAATTTGTTTAAAGATAAAACAAAAAGATATTAGATTATTTAATTTTTACAAAAAAAAACTAGCTGATACCTGGTGATGATGCGGTTTTGCTTTGACCGACTTATACTTATATGTGAGTACCTGACTGCATATTGGTTTTTGTGATCTTGCAAGAACAAGTGGTCGCCCAATGGTCGAAATTCGAGCATAATAAATTTCAACTGTATGTTATTCAATATTAAATATAATGTTAAACATTACTAAGGATCTAATGTTAATTATAATCTTTTTGATAAGATCGTCATCTTTATTTATCAAGACCAACTAGGTACTTTGTTTCTATTTTCTATTATACTAGGTGGTAGAGTTTAGCAGCGACTCGCCCGGATTGGTACCACCGCCTTACCTGTTCCTGCCGCCATAACGTCATGACGTGTTCCGGTTCGGAGGGTAAGGTAGCCGGTAAACTTACTTTTGCTCGAGGCCTAACATCCCGGCTCCAGGTTGGCAACGCACAATTTTCGCACCGCAACGCAACGCAACGCAACGCACCTTTGGTGTCTCTAGGCGGCGTGAATTTCTTACCATCAGGAAATCCGTCTGCTTGTTTGCCTTCCAATATCATAAAAAAATATATATATAGTTTGCGCGCCATCTGTGATCTTTCATTGTTATCAATATTTTTGTTTGCGTGTGTCAATTTTTTATTGATTTAATGCATTTCATAAGGATTATCATTGAAAAATATTAGAGTTCTGCACTGCTTCTAGATATAAGCGTTATGTGTGCTATATGTAATTTCCTTCGTCTGGGTAAGTTTCGTAAAAAGGGGTCCTAAGCTTTTGCTTTACGCATAAATATTGTGGTAAGTATATTAGTTACAAAATTATATAAATCAAATATATCTGAGCATGGAACAAGCATACACTTTCAGGAACATCCAGATGGTTGTAGTCACGCCCCAATTACACCTTCCTCAAAGATGACCTCGGTGAAATTTTTGGTTGGTGTTTGGATTTTTGTTTGTTTGGTTGTTTGGTTGCTGGAAGTTTTGTTTGACACTAATCCAAATCTTTTTTCAATCGTCAATGCTTACCGTTGACGTGTCCCGGTTCGAAGGGTAAGGTGGCCAATAAACTTACTTTTTGCTTGGAGCCTAACATCCCGGTCTCAGGTTGGCAACGCACCATGTCCACCTTTGATGTCTTTAGGCGGCGTAAATTTCATACCTTCAGGCCATACCATCCGTCTGCTTGTTTGCTTTCCAATATCATAAAAAAACCATTTTCACAGCCACCCGATTATTCGCTATCTTAAAACTTAAAAATATATAACACGTTACCGTCCTGTGGTACGTCGAACCCTCTCTTTAGAACTTCCATTTCTTTAAGCACCAACTCACTGCTGACTTTTGTAGCTCTGTAGTAGGCAATGGATTGAGCAGCACCCTGTTAAATGAAACAGCGCTATGTATAATTTATGGGTTAATATTGTAATATTTGATAGACAAGTGGTCGCCTATTGATCGAAATTTGACAATAATAAATTTTAATATCTTGTTGATAAGAACGCCATCTTCATTTCTCAAGACCAACTACTTTGATTCCAAATTTTTAGTGCGCCATCAGTGATCTTTTATCGTTATCGTTAATGTATTTGTTTGTATGTGCCAAATGCATGGTAATTTGGGTAATGTTTTATTTATTGATTTAATGTGTTTTATTTGCATTATTTTTGAAAATTAAAAGCGTTCTGCACTTCTCCTTCACATAAACTATAAGTGTGCCAATTTTGTCAATATTGTGTGTCAATATTGCTCCTGCGTGAGCGAAGTTTTTGTAAAAAGGGGTCGAAAGTTTTAGAATCACGTACCTATTAATATAAAGATATCTCGAAAACCTTATATTTTTAGTTCATACTTCATACAGTTAAATGTCGTGAGAGATGAACTTTATTGACTTTTTATGATGGGTTTTTAGAAGATAAAACTGATAGATCAATCAGTTACTCGCCGTGTTACTGCGTTTAAAATAAATCATAAACATACCTGCATATCTCCCTTCTTCATCAAAAACACTGGAGATTCTTTTAAAAACACCATCATTACTACGTTCACTACTGCAATGGTCAAGCAGATGAAGCTGACAGTGTTATACTCGAAGTGGCTTAATGTGTAGGAAATTATGAGTCCTATTCCGTTCAACACGGTCACACAGCTTGTCATAGCCCCCCTGATCTTGTCTGCACAGATCTCACTGACGTAGAGTGGCGTAATGACAAACATACATCCTCCAATTCCGGAAATGAAGATCGCGGTGAGGACTCCTTCAACTTTACTAGTTATTGATATTATAGACCACGCAATCTGTAAAAATGTAAATAAAGTTATAGATTAGGGTACCGCACCTTGAAAGAAAAAAACGGAACCCTTATAGGTGACCTTGTTGTCCATTCGTCCGTCTGATAAGATAAATTTTCTCAGGAACGGGTAGACATATCAAACTGAAATTTATGTCAAATACTTAAAACTGGATTGGGTATTATTATCTTAATGAATGATTGAATTTGTGATTCTTGAAATCAAAATGTGACAATGTGAATTTTAATTAAATTTATGATTTAATTGACTCATCATACAATTATGTACTTTTTTTTATCTTCTAAGCGTTGGTTGTTTGGAAGAGATCGCCTGTTAGCGATAAACCGCCTTTTCTATAAAATATGTTTTTATAAATGTAATATGTAACAATTTCATGTTTTAGTTGTACAATAAGGAGTTTTTATTTTTATTATTATTATTATTACCATAATTCTTATGTTAAATTGCATGCCATAATAATGGTCAAATATATGAGACTGCTATGTAAAAATTAAAAGGACCAATGTACCATATTTGTAGCATAAAAAAATATTGATTCAAGTCTGCTGTCCCTTAAAACTGTAAAAATTAAACTTCTAAACCAATGCAATCAAAATATACAGCCGTTTATTTTCCGACATTTTCGAAACTTGCAAGGTAATCAAATCTTGCAGGGTACTTCCCATGAACTTAGAAACCCTTAAATTTGGTACCAAGTAATGTTTTATAGCACAAATAAAGGAGATTGGTGGTCGCCCATTGGTCGAAATTCGACTATAATAATTTTTAATATCTAGTTGATAAGAACGCCATCTTCATTTCTCAAGACCAACTACTAAACTTTATGAATAGTCAGTGCGCTATCAGTGATATTTTATCGTTATCATCACTATTGTTGTGTGTGTCAAATGCATGGTAGTGTGGGTAATGTTTTATTTATTGATTTAATGTACTTTGTAAGCATTATTATTGAAATATATTAGTGTTCTGCACTTCTCCTACACATAAACTATAAGTGTGCCAAATTGTATGATCCTGCGTGCGCGCAATTTTCGTAAAAAGGGTCCAAGTTTTGGCATCACGTAAAGTATCTTCTCGCCCATATCCCCGAAGAGGTAGGCAGAGGCACAACCAGGGCACCCACGACTAGCCGAAGACACTGAGTCCCACAATGTGATAGGTGGCAAGCCTATCGCCAACCGGGCACTTTTCCAATCCCGAGCAATATTTTTTTTTATTAGGAATATTATATTGGAATAGGGAATATTTCATAGAGCTTTTATTGTTTGAAGAATAAGGCTTCCACATACAATAAGATATTATCAAATCAGGTCAAGTAGGAGCTTAGAATTCGACTGAAATAAATTTTCACTGGCAGGTAACTGATGTAACAAGGAGTAACTGAAGCTACTTTTTTAAAAAAATCTAGGTTATGTAAAAAAATTGAAAAAAAAGTATTCCCGAAGAGGTTGGCAGGGGCACAACCAAGGCACCCACGACTAGCCGAGGACACTAACTCACACATTGTGATAGGTGGTGAGCCTATCGCCAACCGGGCACATATTCAATACTGAGCAACGTTTTTTTATAAGAAAATTGGAAAAACCCAAATTTCTTTTTGTTGCCCGACCCGGGATTCGAACCCGGGACCTCATGCAGTCAAGTCCAACACCCGGACCGCTAGACCACAGAGGCGATAATCACGTATTAATATATAGATATCTGCTTCTTTGCCTGGCAGCTCGTAATAGTTAAACTAAAAAGTATCCTCACGCCCATATCCCCGAAGAGGTAGGCAGAGGCACAACCAAGGCACCCACGACTAGCCGAAGACACCAAGTCCCACAGTGTGATAGGTGGCAAGCCTATCGCCATCCGGGCACATTTCCAATCCCGACCAACATTTTGTAATTAGAAAATTAGAAAAATCCAATTTTCTTTCCGTTGGACGACCCGGGATTCGAACCCGAGACCTCATGCAGTCAAGTCCAACACCCGGACCGCTAGACCACAGAGGCGACTATTTATATTTTTAACTATATGTAGGTTACATGGTGATCTATAACGTTACGTATCCCTGCGGCCATATTGACACTGTCTTGTTCCGCTTTAGAGGATAGGGTAGTCGGTAGATTTACACAATAGGCCTAACATCCCAGCCACAGGGCAGCTGCGCCCCTATAACATAATATGTCATAATATAGTGTCTATAGCTCGCATCTCTCTCTTTTCATCATAAAAGCCATGTGTTTGTTTGCTGCCTAATCTTAAAAAAAATAAAAACACTGTTACATCTTAGCGGAACCTATTGCCGGCGGATGTATTTCGAGGATAATGTTGGCAATTTTGTTGCGCACCCACAAAACTAATTTTAGGTTGCGCTATTTTCTTTCATCGAAAGCAATAGAAAGAGACAAAACTTTTAGTGCTGTCAGATTAGTGTACACGACATTTCTACAGATGTTTAATCTGGCACTCGGAAAACGTCGATCTGACATGTCCGGACTAATCTGGCATGTCTAAAATGTTCCGTCTCTTTTGTTTTTGTTTCATTTGAGAAAGATAGAATGCATCTTAAATAAGTTTAGTTTGTGAACATCAGAATCACCACCAATGTGATTTAGGTACTTCTATTCATAATTCTTATATATCAATTTATTTTCTAGAAGGATAACTTTGATCGTTGTGTGGCAATTGCTAATAATTGATGTTCATCTGTGAATATTTTGCAGTTACACCATGCCATGTCATATTCATTTATATTTTATAATATTATGTTGATAAAAATACAAAGTCACCTGGATATACGTATTGTTGAAGTTAAAATGGTAATTGTTATCACTTGTCATGTGTCAACATTATTTAATACTTTTTATGGTTGAAGTGTGTGTAATTTTTGAGTACTTCCATATTACAGTGATTTTACATATGTTAAGGTAGCGAACTAGCCTCACTTTTGCAGATTATGAGACACTCTTTGTCTCTGGACACTATAGGGACATCGCTGTCCCGTGTCCGGGATATTAGGTCTAATCTGAAAGTCTGCGAGGAGCAGACGACCAGCATGGTTCCAACATGCTGCAACTGCTCCCACGCAAAGCTTGATAACACCAGCCACAATGCTTTTAGCAATGACTGTCCCATTAGGCGGAAGTGGGAGATGTTAGCAAGGGCAACCATAGCATATTGTTAGGGTTGCCCTGGCTAGCAGATACCTTTTGGCTGAGGGACGGCATCAAACAAAATTTGGGAAATACTCTGGCCCACAAGATTAACACATAAACCAAATTGGCACCAACTTCTTTTGAAATTGGCCCAACTTGTTGCAAACCAATACAATAGTTTAATAAAATATAATAATAATATGACAATAATAATATATGCTCGATATTATATACTTTTATATAATTTAGAAGCATATTAAATTAAAAATAATCATAAATAAGAAAATCCCCGGTAGTAGTATAATATTATATATTAATAGTAGTATAACATTTATAAATATATATCTAAATATATCAAAAAACAAGTATCATATTAATATATATATATATAATATAGCAGTTAAAAAGTATATAGACAATCTTCAACCCCAAAGCATTTACAAAAAAAAAAATTAAATAAAAAA
>NJDD01002528.1:170981-181125 GCA_002245505.1 Calephelis nemesis
AAGATTTGTCACCATAACAGTGACATGGGTTCCAAGTTAGCAAAGTATAGATTTATTCTACACTGTTTAATAAAACCAAATCGGTCCCGTCCCACCCCATTCCACTCCATCTACTAATACAACCCCATCCTATTTGATTCAATCTGATCCTATGTCCTATGTAATAGGATCAGATTCAAGTTTATTTTCATCCTTATCGCCTCTGCGGTCTAGCGGTCTGGCATCGGACTTGACTTCTAGAGAAGCCGTTTTCGATCTTCGCAGCCAGCAACAAAAAAAATTAGAAATATGTATTTTCAATTTTCTAATTAGAGTAACGTTGCCCGCTATAGGATATGTGCCTGATTGGCAAGGGGCTAGCCATCTGTCACATTGTGGAACTTAGCGTCATTGGCTAGTCTTGGGTGCCCTGGTTGTGCCTCTGCCTACATTTTCGGGGATATGGGCGTGAAAATACTTTGTTTTACTTAATTTTGTTTCTTTCATATTTCTTTTATCCCCTGTTGACCGAGGGGTTAACATACACGCCAAAACTCCATCCACATGTAATCCACCAACCGTGAATCTCGCATTTCTATTTATAATTCCTGGAGGGGGCAAGCCTTCGTGTGTTAAACAACTATGTCTTAATTTTCGGGTCTGGATTTTTGTTGTTTATTCTGGTATCTATATATTTATCCGTGATGTAAAATCTTTGGACACTATCTTACGAAAATTGCGCGGACGCGGGAGCGTATAATTTGGCACACTTATATTTCATGTGTAGGAGAAGTGCAGAACGCTTATATTTTATAGTAATAATGATTATAAAGTAAAAAATAATAAAAGAATAAAATTAAAAGATATCGTGAGTATCCCGTATAAATAATTTAAAAATGTTATTAATACGCGACGGTTTAAATTTAAAATCTTATGATACTAATCAGTACGTGCCGGAATATGTAATCAAAATACGTCATCTTGAACGTATTTATAAAATGAGTCCCGTCGTGACCACGGCCTATGCAACTAGGCCGAAATATCGACGATTAAAAAAAACGTGAGTATTCTGTATAAATAATTAAAAATATTATTAATACGCGACGATTTAAGTTTAAAATAAAACATTACCCACACTACCATGCTTTTGACACACACAAAAAAATATATTGATGATAACGATAAAAGATTATAGATGGCGCACTAAATATTCAGAAAACAGAGTAGTCGGTCTCGAGAAATGAAGATGGCGTTCTTATCAACAGATATTATAATTTATTTTGGTCGAATTTCGACCAATGGACGACCACTAACTAGTCTATTTAAATAGAGTAATATTAAAATTTACAATATTTTAGTTTTGAAGTTAATTTGTGTATTTTGTTTGTTATTATTAACTTATTCTACCACTAGAGATAACATTCCACTGAGATTCATTTCGTTTCATTCCATCATATAATCTATTTTACTTACTTCAGGTAGAAATATTTCTGCCATGATCACAAATGGTACGCTACCACAGCTAATATTAAAGCATATAGCGTATGAGAACAGGAATATTCCCGATACCCAATGTGGTGCCCACTGCAACTGGATTTGTGTGCCCAGGATCGTACAACTTATGGCTGTCACCAAACTCCCATATATCATTAGAGGCTGAAAAAAATGATTCTGACTGAATTTATATAGATAAATAACTTTTTTTTTATGACATTGGAAGGCAAACAAGCAGACGGATTTCCTGGTGGTAAGAAATCCCCGCCGCCTAGAGACACCAAAGGTGGTAATGGTGCGTTGCCAACCACAAGCCGGGATGTTAGGCCTCGAGCAAAAGTAAGTTTACCGGCTACCTTACCCTCCAAACCGGAACACGTCATGACGTTATGGCGGCAGGAATAGGTAAGGCGGTCTTACCAATCCGGGTGAGTCGCTGCGAAACTGTACCACCTAGTCAGATGTCACGGTGTTAGTGACGGCAAGCCTATGCTCGCCTTTTACGAGCTGCCTGGCACAGGAAGGCAGACAAATATGAAATTTGTAACACAACCAAAGTAAGTGATAGACTAGATTATCATAAAGCAGTGCAAATTGGTAATATTTGTTTCAGGTGGTAGGTAGTAGATTTCTTAGCGACTTACCCGGATTGATACCACCGTCTTACCTATTCCTGCCGCCATAACCTCATGACGTGTTTCAGGTTGGGAGGGTAAGGTAGCCGGTAAATTTACTTTTGCTCGAGGCCTAACATCCTGGCCTTAGGTTGGCAACGCATCATTACGCACCTTAAATGGCTCTAAGCGGCGTGAATTTCTTACCATCAGCAAATCCGTCTGCTTGTTTTGCCTTCCAATATCATAAAAAAATACAGTAGCAGTCGTGGGACTGCCGATAGAAGTGAAAACGGAACTATTAAGTTGACAGTAATTAAAACTATATGCAAAAATTATATGAAATTTATAAAAGCGTCCAACGCGCACATAATACAGTCTGAAATAGTCGATGTATTAGTGTATACGTGTACACAGGCTACTGCGCGTGCGCTAGTCTGGCTCTCCATAGCTATAGATATACTATTATCATTAGCATTTCGGTGACGCGAACCGAGGATTTTACCCTCTACCAAAACGCTCAACGCGCCTAAAGAAGTTTTCACTTCAAAAATGTTAGTAGTAGTTAGTAGTCAGTATATATATAACCGGCATGTGCGATAGTTTAGTGTTTTCAGATGAAAGACGCTACTTTTATTTGTGATGCTTGAGTGTAGACGGTGGTTTGTGTGGTAAGTATAGCTACTATCACAGTGACTTTGAAATAATAAGGAATGTATAGTCTTTCTATAAACTTAAATCTAGAAGAAGTTCTAAATTAGCCTAAATTTCTTGTTTCTATGAACACAATGGTCGCCTCTGTGGTCGAGCGGTCCGGGTGTTGGACTTGACTGCTTGAGGTCTCGGGTTCGAATCCCGGGTTGGCCAACAAAAAGGAAATTGGATTTTTCCAATTTTCTACACAATGATCACCTCGGTGGTCGAGCGGTCTGGGTGTTGGACTTGACTGCATGAGGTCTCGGGTTCGAATCCCGGGTTGGCCAACAAAATGAAAATTGGATTTTTCCAATTTTCTGATAAAAAAAATGTTGGTCGGGATTGGAAACGTGCGAGGTTGGCGATAGGCTTGCCACCTATCACACTGTGGGACTTAGTATCTTCGGCTAGTCGTGGGTGACCTGGTTGTGCCTCTGCCTACTTCTTCGGGGATATGGGCGTGAAGATACTCTTTTTCTTTTTTTTATGAATACAATAAAATAGTTCTAAAAATTCTGTCTGTGAAATATATTTAAAAAATAATAATTGCTACATATTGAATACCGGAAACATAATCCGAATTGAGGGTTTTGAAAATTTCAGGCGATTTGTCTGTTTGCTTTTCATTCAAAAGCCACCAAGCTGGCTTTTACCAAATAATAGTAATAATAAATCATCTTTATTTCACATAAACCTACAAGAGGCACTTGTGACGGGTCTATTGAATAATAAATCTACCACCGGATCGGAACGCGGCCGCACACTGAGAAGATCCGGCAAGAAACTCAGCGGGCTTGCCTTTTTTTTTCTTACTTTAAAATTAAACAATTTATGTAATGATACAATATATTTCATAAGAGATTGGCATGAGGAGCAACTAATCCCAAGCAGTCTTATCTGTTAAATATTCAGCAATGTTATAATAACCTTTTTGATTTAATTTACATTTAACACATTTCTTAAATTTATTAATTGGAAGTTCTTTCATATAAGTGGGAAGTTTATGGTAGAACTGTATACAAAGGCCCATGAAAGAATTGCTTACTCTGTGGAGACGAGACACATGCACAGCAAGATTATTTTTATTCCTAGTATTGACACAGTGTATATCACAATTTCTTTTAAATGAACTTGAATTTCTGTGAACATACATTAAATTTTCAAAGATGTACTGGGATGCTACAGTTAGAATTTATATTTCTTTGAATCTCTTTCTGAGAGAAACTCAGGGAAACTCTTGGGCCTAGGTTATAAATTGCCCTTATGGCTCTCTTTTGTAAAATAAATATAGCATTGACTTCGGCAGAACTCCCCCAGAAGAAGTTAGTAGAAGAAGTTATTGTATAGAAGTAGTAACTTATAACCCTGGTGAATATTTAGGAAATATTTTATTCCGAAAAAATTTTTCTTTCCCGTCACTAACCACAAAGTGTCACTTTAGCATGTGTACGATATCGCACGCAATAGCTAGTCTAGAATAAAGTAGTACTTAACTAGCAAGGAAGAAAAATATTTTACCGCTAGAACATGGGTTATACAAAAACTGTTAAATTGTAAATGATGTCAATGTCAAAATGTCTGTATAAATCTAAGATATAAAAAAAAAATCTCCACGCCCATATCCCCGAAGAGGCAGAGGTACAACCAGGGTACCTACGACTAGCCGAAGATACTAAGTCCCACGATGTGATAGGTGGCAAGCCTATCGCTACAACCGGGCACATATCCTATCCCGAGCAACATTTTTTTATTAGAAAATTGGAAAAACCCAATTTTCTTTTGTTGCCCGACCCGGGATTCGAACCCATGACCTCATGCAGTCAAGTCCAACAACTAAACCGGTAGACCACAGATGCGATATTTAAATTATTGTAAATCTTCATTATCTCATAATTGAAATTTCAAAATACTAAACATAAATGTTAAAACATTGTTTTTGATTTATCCTATCCTATTAATATTATAAATGCGAAAGTTTGTATGTATGGATGTTTGTTACTCTTTCACGCAAAAACTACAAAGCCGATTACGATGAAATTTGGTATTTAGGTAGCTGAAGACCCAGAATAACATATAGACTACTTTTTATCCCGGAGTTCCCGCGGGATTGGGACTTACGCGGGTGAAACCGCGGGGCGCAGCTAGTTTGTCATAAAATAGTGAACAAGTACACCGATCTTCTGATGATAAGAGATAACAATGATCTATAGGTACCATAGATGTCATTAGATACATTGCTCTCCTTTGAACGAGGTGTTGAGTCCCTTTAAACATGAACTTAATACTGTTCAGAAGCAGGAATAGGTATCTCCATCTGTATATCGTTAGTTCAAACTTCATCTCTTCTCAAATAAAAAGATGTGGAATATTTTTTTAGAACAGTATCATAGAAGATTTTGAAGATTATTTCAGAATATAGGTTAGGCAAAAGGTACCGAGTGCCAAATATCCTTGGAGACTTGCCTAGCTTTCTCCACATTAATTACCTTTTTAGACAAACATTCGACAATTGTACAGTCCTCTGCCTACATCGTAAGGAACTTGTCGTGAAGATATGTATATAATATGTATTTAGTAATAAAAGTTAACATACTCTGCGTCCACACTTTTCCACTAAGTAAGCACAGGATGTAGCTGCAAAGGTTGAAACCAATCCAAAGACTATACTCGATAAATTTCCAGATACACTTGGCAGTGCTACGTCGAAAACGACTTGAGCGTACACTTGCACCACCACCATGCCTTGAAAGATCGCCATGAGCTGAATTCCTAGCACCAGGAATAAAGCTTTCTGGGTTGATTTGGAATTTTCTGAAAAAATTAGTGAATTTATTAATGTTATGTATAGTTTGTATGGTTTTTAATTTCCAATTTTTGGATAAACTAGGAAAATCTAAATTGTAAGTATGTTTTTTCTTTCACGCTTTTTTATTTATGTAACATTATGGTCGCCTCTGTGGTCTAGCAGTTCAGGTGTTGGACTTACTGCATGAGGTCTCGGGTTCGAATCCCGGGTCGGGCAACAAAAAGAAAACTTGGGTTTTCCAATTTTCTAATAAAAAAAATGTTGCTCGGGATTGGATATGTGCCCGGTTAGTGATAGGCTTGCCACCTATCATATTGTGGAACTTAGTGTCTCCGGCTAGTCGTGGGTGCGCTGGTTGTGCCTCTGCCTACCTCTTCGGGGATATGGGCGTGAAGATACTTCAACATTATCATTCATTTACTATCGTATTTATTTAGAAAACAACAAAATCTATTTGCTATCACATGTACTTTAACGTCAATGAAATCACATTTCTATCACAATCACTTTGCCATCATATTTACTTTGACAATGGTCGTAATTTTGTTGCGCACTTACTAAACTAATTTTAAGTTATCGCTGTCTTCTTTTAACGAAAGAAAAAGAAAGAGACAAAACACTTTTAGCACTGTCAAATTAGACCGTACACGTCATTTCTACAGACGTTTTAAGTATTACTCGGAAAAAGTCGGCTAAAAACATTGCGATTTGACATGTTCGGACTAATCTGACGTGTCTAAAACGTTCCATCTCTTTTGTTTTTGTTTCATTTGAGAAAGATAGCATGCATCTAAAATAATTTTAGTTTGTGAACAGCAGAATTACCATCGATATCCAATATGAACTTTAATTTTGGAATTAGATTCAATTTGTGTAATTTGTCCAACGATATTTATTTATTTAACTAAATCAATTACAAATACCTATTCCTGCCGCCCTAATGTCATGACGTGTTGCGGTTTGGAGGGTAAGGTAGCCGGTAAACTTACTTTTGCTCGAGGCCCAACATCCCGGCCTTAGGTTGGCAACGCACCATTACCACCTTTGGTGTCTTTAGGCGGCGTGAATTTCTTACCATCAGGAAACCTGTGTGCTTGTTTGCCTTCCAATATCATAAAAATATTACATTTACTTTTAGAATATCCAAAATCATTTTGCTATCACATTCCCTTTGATGTTTTCAAAAAAAGTAATATTTTTTTGGAATTAGATCGTGATGATGGCAACTGAATTGTTTTTGAATATTACAGGTAATATAATCCTGTTAAAATATTCCTCAAGTAGGTATCAACTAAGATTAAAAATGTTTTACTTATAAATTTCAAAGGAGACGGCGCCTTTGATGTCGATGCAGATTTTAATTTCTCCTCCTCTGGCGAAAGCCCTGAAAATTAAAAGTATTTACTATAACTTCTAAAGGTTGCTAAGTCTCTTCATGAAAATCTTAATCTCCAAACTGGAATACAGTTATGTCAGGATATGATTTTATACCAACTGCAAAAATTAAGTTAATTGTACCGATTTGGGCGAGACATACAGCCTTATCTGTGTATTTGTATTTAATACATGACGCCAAAACTTTGGACCCCTTTTTAGGAAAGGGGACAGACACAGGAGCAAAAAATTTGGCACACTTATAGTTTGTATGTAGGAGAAGTGCAGAACGCTACCAATTACCGTAGTTAACACATAATTCTTTTCGCAATTTGGCCACTGCTCGCCATAGTAGTGTTTCCTGGAAGATACTAGTAAGCTGTGTAGGTAGTGTTGATAACGATAGGTGTACGTGGTAGCCATAACCGGAAACCAGTAACATCATTGGTGTTTATATGCAATCATCAGGAGAGTGCGTGCTTTTTCGTTACCTTATAAATCAAAGAAATACAACACGTTACCATTCATTTCTACGTCGAAACCTCTCTTTAGTACTTCCATTTCTTTAAGCACCAAATCACTGGTAACTTTTTTGGCTCTATAGTAGGCAATGGATTGAGCAGCACCCTGTTAAAATAAACAGTGTTTTCTTACACTTGATGGCTAAATATTATAGTATTAGAAGCAATAAAAACCGAATCCATCTCTTTCATTAGGTGCCGACGAGGTGGATGTCGCCATCGATCTCTTTTTTCGAAAGGAACAAATGATTCAGAAATGGTCCAACAAAAATTTATTAACTCTACTATGATAAATTTAGTATGAGACCACCTCGGACTCGTTACCTTAATTCCTAAAAAGAACCTTCAAAATCAGTAAAGTAAGTCGAAATGAGAAACCCCTCCTTTTTTGAGTCGGTTAAAAAGAGTTCGAGGGTGGAAAAATACTACACCAGAAGATTCAAATTTTTAAACAATGATTCAAAAAAGAGAATATCTATAATGTAATAAGAATATTAAGCAAAAAAGGGTGAATTCGTGCAGAACGTCTTGAATCTCGGCTTACGGCTAATATTAATAACCTGTCTAAGATAAGAGATATGGCTACTTTAGATCAGTAGAGTATCTTTTTCCCCGTGTTGGTCCGGGCTCCTTTGAAGAATAGACCATCTGCCTTCCTGCCAGGCAGCTTGTAAAAGGTGAGCGAATGCTTACTGTCACTAACACCGTGACGCCTGACTAGGTGGTAGAGTTTTGCAGCGACTCACCCGGATTGGTACCAACGCCTTACCTATTCCTGCCGACATAACGTCATGACGTGTTCCGGTTCGGAGGGTATGGTAGCCGGTAAACTTACTTTTGCTCAAGGCCTAACATCCCGGCCTCAGGTTGGCAACGCACCATTACCACCTTTGGTGTCTCTAGGCGGCGAAAATTTCTTACCATCAGGAAATGCGTCTACTTGTTGCCTTCCAATATCATTAAAAAAATGTCCCCAAAGAGGTAGGTAGAGGTACGACAAGGGCACCCATGACTAGCCAAAGACACTAAGTTTCACAATGTGATAAGTGGTAAGCCTATCGCCAACCGGGTACATTTTCAATCCCGAGCTACATTTTTTTTGTTAGGAAATTGGAAAAACCCACTTTTTTTGTTGTCCGACCCGGGATTCGAACACAGGACCTCATGCAGTCAAGTCCAACAACTGAACCGTTAAACCGCAGAGGCGATTTACTTTAGATCAGTTACCAGGCAACCACTGCTATTTTAAATGATTAACAAAAATAAGTCGCCTCTGTGGTCTAGCGGTCCGGGTGTTGGACTTGACTGCATGACGTCTCGGGTTCGAATCCCGGGTCGGCCAACAAAAAGAAAATTGTTTTTTTCTAATTTTCTAATGAAAAAAAAAATGTTGGACGGGATTGGAAATGTAATGTGCCCGGTTGGCGATGGGCTTGCCACCTATCACATTATGGGACTTGGTGTCTTCGGCTGGTCGTGGGTGCCCTGCTTGTGCCTCGGCCTACGTCTTCGAGGAAATAGGCGTGAAGATACTTTAACAAAAATAACATAGCAACAAAGCTCTAGAAGGCTTATCTTTATCTGTAAATAGGTTAATAGGATAATATTGGACGATTGAGGTCATACAGATTTAATAACTTAATTATTAAAATTTAAGTCGGTTTTTGCTGTTTTACATTGGTTAGTTAGTTGACAAAATTTAGGTATATTAAAATTATTATTAAGTACTGGCTGTCCCGGCGAACTTCGTTCCACGCGCTCCGTTTGTATGCGAAAATTTTAAACGTTGTTTTTCTTAGTTTCCTCGCAGTTTTTCCTTATTTCCTTTTAAACCTTCCCTGGACTTCTACGAATAATCCAAAACCAAAAGGAGCCAAATCGGTCCTACCGTTCTCGAGTTTTAGTGAGACGAACGAACAGCAATTGATTTTTGTATATATAGATTTAATTTTTATATTTTTACATTATTTTTTTGTAATATGAGGGGCAAAAGTGTGATCGGGTACGATGGGGTTGTCATTTCTTTGAACAAAACTCCTCTAAAACTGAGATAAAGAAAACCGCGCTTGAGGAATAATTTTCTTGCTTTCTTTCTTTCTTTCAATTTTCATTGTGAGTTTTTAGACGTCACTATTGATAAGTTAATCATTTATTTGCATTTGTGTTGGTGCGTTTAAAAATATATCAAAAACATACCTGCATATCTCCCTTCTTCATCAAAAACACTGGAGACTCTTTCATAAACACCATCAAGACTACATTTACAACTGCAATGGTCAAGCAGATGAAGCTGACAGTATTATACTCGAAGTGGCTTAATGTATAGGAGATTATCAGTCCTATTCCATTCAGCACGGTCACACAGCTTGTCATAGCCCCCCTGATCTTGTCTGCACAGATCTCACTGACGTAGAGTGGCACAATGACAAACATACATCCTCCAATTCCGGAAATGAAGATGGCGGCGAGGACTCCTTCAACTTTACTGGTTATTGATATTATAGACCACGCAATCTGTAAAAATGCAAATAAAGTTTTAGATTAGGGTACCGCACCTTTAAAGGAAAAAAAATTGTGTGTGTACTTATGTACACGCGTTAGAAGTTAAACTTCTTCGGCGTAATAAGATAAAAATCTTATTAAATTTTTTATCTTTTGCC
>NJDD01002528.1:192064-210920 GCA_002245505.1 Calephelis nemesis
AATTTATTCTAGTATCTATTTAAGTATTTCTATGTATTAGTATCGTTGACTAATACCCATAACACAAGCATATAATTTGCTTACTTTGGGGTTAGATTCAATTTGTGTGATTTGTCCAGGGAGCAAAAAAAAATTACGTATAGTGAAATTGCAAGCGCTTTTTGCCGTACAGGAGAACGTTGATATTCTTTACAATTAGTTATGCAACTACATAGGTACTATGCTTTCATCCTATTAAGAAATTCTTACACGTTCCTGTAATAAATTTAAATTGAGGTAAATCATACAATGTTGGTAATTTTGTTGCGTACTCACTAAACTAATTTTAAGTTATCGCTGTCTTCTTTTAACGAAAGAAACAGAAAGAGACAAAACACTTTTAGCACTGTCAAATTAGACCGTACACGTCATTTCTACAGACGTTTAAACTATTACTCGGAAAACGTTGATTAAAAACATCGCAATTTGACATGTTCGGACTAATCTGACGTGTCTAAAACGTTCCATCTCCTTTGTTTTTGTTTCATTTGAGAAAGATAGCATGCATCCAAATTAAGTTTAGTTTTTGAACAGCAGAATTACCGTCAATATGTTATATAGTAAGATGTATAAATCTAGGAAGTTGTTACCTCGTTTTGGTGAGTATAATAAACCATCTGCCTCTCAGCCAGGCAGGTCGCAAGAGGCGGGTACTGGTTAGTCTAGTCGTCACTAATAAGGTCCCTGGTGGTATAGTGCTTTACAGTAACTTGCTATTTTTTACATTTAGGGCCACTTGCACGATCCTGGGTTAAGTATTTAATACTGAGTTAAAACAAGGGTTAAATATATATTTTTTATATAAGAGGAGGCAAACGAGCAAGTGGGTCACCTGATGGAAAGTGATCACCGCCCACGGGCATCCGCAACACCAGGAGTATCACAAACGCATTGCCGACCTTTAAGGAATGAGTACGCTCTTTTCTTGAAGGTCCCTAAGTCATAATTGTTTGGGAATACTGCCCTCGGTAACTGATTCCACAAAGATGTTGTGCGAGGTAAAAAATGTCTTCGGAATCGCATAGTGGTAGATCGCCACGCATCAAGTGGGTGGGCATGATACTTAAAAATCTGTCGCGAAGGCTGAAGGTGGAAATCAGCAGCTGGAATTAAGCCAAACAACCCCTCAGAACATTCCCCATGATAGATGCGGTAGAAAACATTGAGGGACCCAACATCTCTACGCAGCGCCAAGGGATCGAGCCGATTGGTAATTGCCCCGTCATTGACAATTCGAATTGCTCTGCCTTGAATGCGGTCAAACGGAAGGAGCTGGTACTGTAACCCTGCTCAGAGTTGTGAACAGTACTCCATATGAGGCCGAATTTGTTCTTTATATAGTTTACTTACTGTCTCGCTTTACTGAGCACAACAAGTTTTTTCGAGGCTATTTTAGCCTTCTCCTCCAGATGACCACGAAATTGAATATTACTCGAAATGTCAACGCCGAGTATACCAATGCAGGCTGTGACAGAAAGGGAAACGCTCTCAAATCGAAGAGATGCGACGAAGGGAATCTTTTTAGCGGAAAACGCGCAAACTTGAGCAAATCACTTTGTATGTGACAGTAACTCAATATTAAATGTTATCCAGAAATGTGCAAGTGGCCCTTAGGGAGGCAAATAGGTACTTCTATTTTACACACTTAATGTTAGTAAATAAACTCATGCCGATTTATTGCACTATGCCAGATTGAGGCAATTCTTTAAAAAATAAATTATTACTTGGTAACTTTCGGTGATTTCCCCGTGTTGGTCCAGGCTCCTTTTCAGAATAGATCATCTGTCTACCTACCAGGCAGCTCGTAAAAGACGAGCATAGGCTTACCGTCACTAACACCGTGACCGTGGTCCAGCTTCGCAGCGGCTCGCTCGGATTGGTACCACCGACTTATCTATTTCAGCCGCCATAACGTCAGCGCTTGCCGTTGACGTATTTCGGTTTTAGGATAACGTAGCCGGTAAACTTACCGTTGCTCGAGGTCTAACATTCCGGGCTCAGGTTGGCAACACACCATTACCATCTTTGGTGTCTCTAGGCGGCGTGAATTTCTTACCATCATGAAATCCGTCTTCTTGTTAGTCTTCCTATAACATAAAAAAAAACCTCGGCACAGTGACTAAAAATTATGTAATCTTTATATATGTATGTAGTTATATAATCTGTATAGCAAGTAAAAGCGATATAGAGATGGAGAATTTTTTAATCAATACCTGATATATTTTTTTGTTTTTATGGGATCGGAGGGAAAATAAGCAGACGCTTTTACTTGCTATACAGATTATATAACTACATACATATATAAAGATTACATAACTTTTAGTCACTGTGCCGAGGTTTTTTTTTATGTTATAGGAAGACTAACAAGAAGACGGATTTCATGATGGTAAGAAATTCACGCCGCCTAGAGACACCAAAGATGGTAATGGTGTGTTGCCAACCTAAAGTCAGGATGTTAAGTCTCGAGCATGAGTAAGTTTACCGGCTACCTTACCCTCCGAACCGGAACACGTCATGACGTTATAGCGGCAGGAATAGGTAAAGCGGTGGTACCAATCCGGGCGAGTCGCTGCGAAACTCTACCACCTAGTCAGACGTCACGGTGTTAGTGATGATAAGCCTATGCTCGCCTTTTACGAGCTGCCTGGCCTGGTCTATTCTGCAAAGGAGCCCGGACCAACACGGGGAAAACACGGGGAGGTGTGGCAATTATCATTAAAAGGAGCCATTACTTCCAAAACCAAGCTTAAACTGCTATCGGTTTTTGTCGTATTCTGTGAAATTATGTTTTTGAACTAAACAGGCCGCTATTAATGTGGCCTGTGCCATTAACTTAATGTGGCCTGACATTTGCACTTCGTCTAAATGCACCGTGCAGAAGAAAGTCAATTACTGAATGTAGCCATTATGCTGCAACTTGTAACATACACAATAAATGTTTAAGTTTTTAATATCTTATTTTTATACAGGATGACTGGTGAGATACCTTCAATATTTGAGGACGTGATAGTATGCGAACATATATCATGAAATAAAATAACATAAAAACGAAATATTAAATAACTTCTTAGTAAACTTCGTACACAGTACACCGAGAGTCCAGTATTTAACTGCGGAATAATTGGACACCGCGCGGACACCGCGGTAGCGGGATGGAGGGCGGGGGCGGCGGCGGCGTGTCGTGTGCCGCGCCGCACGTGACGGACTATAATATCCAAATTTCACTTATTTTTAGAGATATTTCGATAAAAAATTAAGCTTCTATTTTTTTTATATCAAGTTAACGAGAATCGAGTACCGAGTACTCTCCATAAGTATTGAAGGTATCTCACCAGTCAGTCTGTATACAATGTTACTGATAACTAAGGCACAACCTTTAACAACTTTTGTTCTAAAACTTTTAGAAAGTAGCAAAAAATGAATTTCTCTATAAAAAAAATTCAGCATCCTCTGACAAAATGGAGAACCAAAATCTTTTGTCGCGATTTTCAAAAACTTGTAGAATAAAAGTTGTTGTTTTTGATGAACTAAAGCCTCCTTAGAAGTTTAGTCAGTTTTGGAACGGTGTTCCTTACGGCAGGCTTGAAGAAGTTAGGGATTTTGCTGCTGCGCGACCGAACTGAAAAAATTGTGATAGTAAAAACCGTACGAAAAAACCGTGGAATAAAACCGTTAAATGAGACGTGCGAGACAATTGCTGCGCGACTGATACACAAGCGAGTAGTGTATAATAATAATAATAATAAATATCCCTGGACAATTTACACAAATTGAACCTAACCACAAAGTAAGCAAATTATATGCTTGTGTTATGGGTGTTAGTCAACGATACAAATACATATAAATACTTAAATAGATCCCAGAATACATTTAATAAACACCCAGACCCGGAAATGCAGACATCTAAATGTTCATCACACAAATCCATTCCCCCGTCGGGAATCGAACCCAAGCCTCACGGTTGATCGGTGTAGTTAGGCGAGTACGCTAGCCACTCGACCAACGAGGCGGTCAAATATAATACTTTTCTCTTTCTTCCTCACTCCACCCTCCCTCACACCACCTTAGCCGAAGGAACTTCGTTCCTACCTAGTGTCCATCGACTCCACATTTATATATTATTTTATTAAATACCTACTCAGCCCAACTTTAATTTACATTGTTTACTATGTGAATTAAACTTACAGTTTTTCATAAACTTCGTAATTACAAATTAAAAATTATAGCTTTTTGGAACCTTAGCATTTGATACTTTACGACTGCGAATAAATCACTCTATAATTGCCTTTATTTAGGGTCTCCGGTATTTTGTTACATGGACGTTTCTGTGGGTCGCGTCCTGTCGACTCAGCTATGTGAATCAGCAAGAGTTCAAAGTGCCTACGTGATATTCGCTATTTAGATGAGCTTGCTAGGCTTAACTGGAAAAGTTGTCGCATATAAAATAAACAAATACACCTACAAATTACACAAATTGAATCTAAACCTATAGTAAACATATAACATTTATAATGGGTGCTAGTCAACGATCCTAATACACTATAGAAGTACTTAAGATACTGGAATACATTTGATTTATATAAGAAATATTTCTTGACAAATTCCAACCCAACAAGCAAATTGTACTCTTGTATTGTATAAATATTGTCAAAATATAATTCATCAAAATTTTATTAACTATTTATTACATAATAGCTTCCGCCCGCGACTCCGTCCGCGCCGATGTCGGTCTAAAACTGAAATATTAAGATATTTTTTTCTACGTATTTTTCCAGGATAAAAAGTATCCTATTTTATGCCCAGGATAATAAGGTATCATTATACTAAGTTTCATGGAAATCGAAAAGTTAGTTTTCACGTGATGCCTGAACATACAGACAGACGGACAGACAGACATTTTTTTATCACATGTTTGGGTTTGGTATCGATGCAGTAACAAAAAATAAATAGCAGGGGGCTATTTATTTTTTAAATATTTTCAGTGTACAGAATTGAACAGATTCTACAGATTTATTATATTATGTATAGATATATCAATTATTTCAAGGTTATGTATTTTGTAATGGAGGACTACATAAAAGATGATTCAGGATTTGGTAATGTGATAATATTATATATCTATTTTCCTTTTTTTGAATTAAGCATTTTAAAAATTATACTTTCACTCGTAATTCCAAAAAGACGACACCCACGACTAGCCGAAGACGTTTATATCCCACAATATATATGGGTGGAAATCTCATAATAAAACCGGGCACATGTATAATCCCCGGAAAAAAAGACAGGTAAGAGACACAATTAATACATATTCATCTCACTCTTTTGCAGGTAGGAGACAAAATGTATATTCATCTCATTCTTTTGTCGATTTACTGAAGTTTCACTTCTGTCATTTGTGAATCGCACACACACCTTTTTTTATTTTTTTATTAGAACATTTTTGATATCCGATCCGAAAATAGAACAAATTACACCCTCACCTTTGAAGTACGTACTTTGGTTTTCTATCGCGATTTCATAATTTTTGGTAGTTTTATATTAATACTTTCTTATGACTTTTGATAAGTTTTATAAAAATAATGTTTACTAATTATAGAGGCGGTTCTGTGTCAATGGGTAGGTTTCGATGAGACGAAGCCGTAGGTGTATAAATTTAGAAAATCGGGTGAACGGTTCAGAAGATATTCGCAAAAAACCTATTACGATATAAAAAAAGTAATAAAAGAATTATAACAAAATGTAATGAAAAAACAAACCTAACTTTACTAACATGTTATTAATTTGAGTGTTGATTATTAATTCTTCTTATTAACTAATACCCGACAGTAAAGGAAAGTTTTAGTAGTTAATCTAAATATCTGTATGTATGTCTATCTGTGGCTATTAACAATTGGTGCTAGGTAGTTGAGGGTTAAACAAATGTACGATTTAAATGCATTTTTTTTCATTTAAAAGCCAACATGTTCGGATATTTTTGACTACAATTTATAGATATGTTATGTTATTTGTTATTACATTTTCTTAATTTTATTATTATATATTTTGCAAATATATTCTCACTGCTACAGCTTCAACGTTACCCGTTGCCTTATTCAAACTGAAATCAGAAGGTTTTCCAACCAAAAAGAATTAAGGTCAAATAGTCTGCTGTCGCTACGTATTTTCCTAATTAATTAGTTAATTAGAGTATATTATTTAACGTTTGTTTCTTTTTTATTCTTAATACAAACAATTTTTAGAATGTAAATTAATTTATCTCTATCTACCGTAAACTACAACAAGTAGAGTTTTGTTAATTAATCTTGTATTCATACAACTAACTTGATTTAAAATATTCTTTGATATTAATTATGACTTAGTTTTGAATTTATGCTGCGATAAGTGTAAATTATGTACCTACATCGAATAAACTAATTTAATTTGATCTGGCAAGACTAGTACTAGACGGCAGGTTTTGCTGTAAGTTTGTCCGTAGTCACCGCTATCATTGATAACAATTGCTATAATTGGCAACAAATACTACTTAGTTAATTAACCAATTACTCTCCAAGAATTTACAAGGATGTGTTAAAGAAAATAAAGTCAAACATTACACATGCCTAATATATTAAATATAGTTTAAAGGAGCCGTAAGGAGAAATAAACAAAATGAGGTTCCCACCGCTGCCACCACAAACGTACGACATTGCTCTAATTGTAACCGCAAACGAGAGATACCGACGTGCGACAACCGCACAAACGTATTGCCTTGAACGGCACATTTTATGAAAATGTTTTAGCACTTGTTACAAAATGAGAAATTTCATAAAGAAAAAACTATTAGGGGCATTATGTAGAAGAAGTTTTTTAATCGATTATTGTATTTATTACTAGCTGCCCGCCCTCGCTTCGCTTCGGTTTTTCAAGAATAAAAATCCTAGTAATATTATAAATGAGAAAGTTTGTGAGTATGTTTGGATGTCAGTATGGATGTTTGTTACTTTTTCACGCAAAAACTACTGAACCGATTATGATGAAATTTGATAGCTGAAGACCCAGAATAACATATAGGCTTCTTTTATCCCGGAGTTCCCGCGGGATTGGGACTTACGCGGGTGATACCGGGGGGCGCAGCTAGTAAAATAATATAATAGTGTAACTTGAAATGTTGTGCATAACAAAAGGAAGGGTGAATGCAGTAAACGCGCATATTTTTGCTATGCTTCAACGAAATTTAATTCTGCGCCTGGAGATTTTAACTTTTTATAACTCATTAGTTGTTAATTTTTTCTGATAGTGTAAAAGGCAATTTTGATCTAAATTACATTCATAACGTATCTAACAGATTTATTTGATCAAGGGTTAATAACCGTATTGTTAAAAATATGTTCTAAAGTAACCCTTAATTTTACAGTTTAAGTAAACGCAAAACGTAAACGGTTATTGTGGGTTATTCTTTAAAAATAGACATATACCACCGCTTGCTTTTTTTGAGATCTATCGAAGAGGAAAAATCCCATCATACATTGTTTTCTTAAAACTCAAAAGGTTTTGGCAGCGTTTTCGAGGAAAGCTCCCTATCGGCTTATTTTTTGCTGACATATTGAACTAATATCGTTATAATATCGTTGGTTTGTACAAACCATAAACTTACTATACACTAAAACCTTCGTCAAGAATTGTTCTATTTATTGTTGAAAACAGAATGAAAATCCGTAAATCGCGAACAGTCCGACAGACAGACGCGGCGGGGGACTTTGTTTTATAATATGTATTGATTATGCACTATACATTCAACAAACATGAAGTATTAACGAATTATTTTTTCAGGGAAGGAAAAAAGCTAAGAGCGAGTTGTTTGTAGGTCTTCTGTGTAGTATAAAAATATATATTACTAGCTGCTACCTTTCAAACCTTTCTGGACTTCTACAAATAATTCAAAACCAAAATTAATCAAATCGGTCCAGCTGTTATAAAGTTTTAGGGAGCCTAAAGAACAGCAAATTATTCTTATATATTATAGAAGAATAATCTATCGCCTCTGTGGTCTAGCGGTCCGGGTGTTGGACTTGACTGCATGAGGTCCCGGGTTCAAATCCTGGGTCGGCCAACAAAAAGAAAAATGGATTTTTCCAATTTTCTAATAAAAAAAATGTTGCTCGGGATTGCGAATGTGCCCGGTTGGCGATAGGCTTGCCACCTATCACATTGTGGGACTTAGTGTCTTCGGCAAATCGTGGGTGCCCTAGTTGTGCCTCTGCCTACCTCTTCGGGGATATGGGCGTGAAGATGCTCCTTTTTTTAAATATCAGCCTTCAACTCATAGTGATTTGGGGCTGATATTTAAGAGTAAAAAAGGGATTAAATTATGTAAAAAAATATTTTCTTCGTTGACAAAGCCGCGGGTAAACAACTAGTATTTTATAATTCAGACGGAGTAATATTGCAGAAAAATGTTCCGTTTTCAATATTATGTCGCCGGTATACACAAAAATGTGTATTTTTTTGGTTTCTATGGGATTTCATAATCAGATCCGGACTTGCGGACTATGGGACTACCTCGAAAAACGCTGACAGTCGTATACACAAGCACTCGCTTGTGTGTACGACTGTCGCGCCTGCGGACGTCTCATTTCATAGTTTTATTCCACTCACTTTTTATGGTTTTTACTATCACATATTTTTCAGTTTGGTCGCGCAACAAAATCCCTATCTTCTTCAAGCTTGCCGTAAAGTACTTTGTTCCAATACTATCTGTTGCCCGCGGCATTGCCCGCGTGGTTAATGGTCCCACAGGAACATTTGTTCAGAACAAAAACTATCCTATGTGTTGATCTAAGCGACCCTCTATGTGTGTTCTAAATTTCATGAATATCGGTTCAGTAGCTTTTGCGTGAAGTAGTAATAAACAAACATACAAACTTTCGCATTTACAAAATTAGTAGGATGGAAAGAAAAACGTTTTTTCCATTAATATCTTGTAAAATTTTTATTCCAACCACTCTTAAACCCAATAAAAAAGTTACGAAAATGATAGTGACATGTAAAAACACGCAAATGTTTATGAACAATGTCATGTGAGAATTTGAAAAGTTTCAATAAAAAATTTAAAACATTTTGCTTAGTTAGGAGCTTACTCGACTAACGAATTCTCCTGCAAAGATTTCAGAATGTGAATATTGCTTTGACTTAATTTCAGATCTTAAATATTTTTTTTATTTATACAAGAGGAGGCAAGTGGGTCACCTGATGGAAAGTGATCACCACCGGAGTATCACAGATGTGCTGCCGAACTTTAAAAATCTATATGGGATGGGACCACCTCGGAGTTGAAACCTACCTGTCGAAAAAACCTACTTGTCTGATATTGGTCGAGTAATCGCGTAAAAATGTACAAATAAAGACATCCGCATTTAGAATTTTCTCTTTTTGATCCATGAAGAAGTAGGCAGAGGCACAACCAGGACACCCACGACTAGCCAAAGACACTAAATCCCACAATGTGAAGGTGCCAAACCTATCGCCAAACGGGCATATATTATCCAATCCCGAGTAACACTCTTTTTTATTATAAAATTGGAAAGAAAACCTATTTTCTTTTAACATATTATTGTGTCACAAGCGGGTGATTGGGTCATCGGATACCCAGGTGTTAAATTGCTATTATTAATAATTAGAATCAAACTTTTATTAATAATTATTTGATATTATTCTGCTCTCGCTCTTGTCCTACTCTGTATGTATAATTCCTTGTAGGTATCAACCAAAGCGTGACATTGAATACATTATTTATAGCTCACTTTACATTTAAAGACTTACGTAAAACTGCTAATAGTCATGGAAATGATTCGACGAGAAGTAGTTAAGAACATTTTTGGTAACTGATTGTGATAACCCCATCGCTTGCTGGATGTAATCAAGTATATTAAGCAGCTAAACTTTCAGTAACGTTTTAAATAAAGTACATAGATTTTTTTGGTATTAGGTCAATGTGCAATTTTCAAATCAAATCGAATCGAATGAAAACATGACATTGCAATAATGGCAATAGGAATAGGAACACTCTTACATCAGTGGTCTTGTTGGTAATGGCCTATTTAATCTTTGTTTGACTCTTACGAGCTGCTTGGTAGAGGGATAGGTGCGTTTTGTGGTCTAACAATCCAGCGTCGCACTTGACTTCTTGAGGTCCGGGTTCGATCCCTGGGTTGGGCAACAGAAAAATAGGGAAAGTGTATTTTCAAATTTCCATTAAAAATAACATTGCCCAATATTGGATATGTGCCCGGTTGGCAATAGGCTTGCCACCTTTCACGTTGTTGGACTTTGTGTGTTCGGTTAGTCGTGGCCATGGTTGTGCCTCTGCCTACCTCTTCGAACATTTTTTTTATTTCATTAGTGATAACTACTTGCTAGATTTTGCCATCATGCTGGAGAGTAAGGCTTGTTCATGTGGCCTACGATCCAGGACATAAGGGAGTATTGTCAATATAATCTATGGTGTGTTTCTGACTCCATTAAATACGAAATAAGACAAGATTTTATTTATTGTTAAAATTGTTGTGTTAACAATAACAAAATAAAAAGATCGAAGAACAGAAAAAAAAGTTGAGTTGTCAAGGGACACCCGAATGGAACAAAGTGGAAGAGAAAGAGAGAGAGAGAGAGATGTGCACGCCGCACAGCTTACAATAGCTTATTATAGCAACGAGTGTTGTTACAACTTTTCGTGAGAATTTTTTTCGTCTAGCCCTTTCACAACGCCCAAAAAGGAACTTCGTTCTAATTAAGATTTCTTCTCCACATATTAAGATAAAAAAGCTTAGTAAAGCCATTGCTGAACCAATATTTTATAAATGTAAATATATTACTTTTGCTATAAATTATATAATTACATATAATGTATACATAATTATATTATTACTTTTTTATACAGAAAAAAAGGGAAGGCCCTTTTAGTTTCTTTCGCCGGATCTTCTTACCCGTATACCCGTGCGAAGCCGGGGCGGGCCGCTAGTTTCATATAATTTCTTCTTAATTACTTCAATTGTGCACTTCCATTAAAACAGCGGTCGGCAACCTTTTGGCAGGCAAGGGCCATAAGGTGGCAAAATAAACTAAAGGTGGGCCAAACTTGTAATATTTACCCTAGAAGCCAAATATACCAGTGTATAATTGGCCATGTCCATAGGCAAAATGGGCGGAGAGAAACGCGTTCTTAAGATTGAAGCTACACTATACGCTGTATGTTATACGGTCAAGCGCGGAACGTTCATGAATTTATATTTATAATAACTTATTGTCAAGACATTCGTAGGCTGCAAATAAGACGTCGGCGGGCCGCATGCGGCCTCGGGCCGCGGGTTGCCGACTGCTGCATTAAAAAAATATACAAAATGCCACTAACATCGACTAATTTTACTTAATATGTACAACAAATTCAAGTATTATGACAAAAAAAACTGCGACTATATTTTTTCTTGATTGCGTCAAAACCTATGGCTTGGTTATTACAAGTTTCCGATACTAAAGGGTCTTAATGTTTTATTAGGATTAATGTTGTCGGTAAGTTTGTCAAATTAGGAATTCTTGGATAAACTTCTGTTTTCACATTTTTTTATTTATTAATTACTATTCTTATTTTAATTTTCTTTACTGAAGATGATTAGATTTTACTTTTAATACACTTTTAGGATTTGATTTGTCATGTGCGAGGAATTAGTCAAATATTAATTATTTTCTTTCTTATTAATTATTCGTGAGGCTCGGATTCGATTATTGACAGGAGCAGAAATTTGTGTAATTAATATAATAATTGGCTGTATTTATGATTATGTTAATTGATTTAGTTTACTATTTTTTACATTGAAAAAAATAAACACAAAACCAGGAGAAATTTATGCAATTTCATTTATTAATTTGCCGGTAAGAAGTTGATAAATATAAAAATATTCAATTATCTTAATTTATTCTTGTACATTACAAATACATTCATATTTAAATAGATTTGTGATTATTTATATTTTTACATCTTTATAATTTAATGCAAACAAGTAGAAACAACTTCACTTAAGATATAAAATTTATTGATATTAATACTTATGTAAAAGTTGCTAGCGCCGAAACTTCAGACACAGAAAATTGGTAGGCTTTTTCTAACACCTGTGTTCTTTCAAAGTAATAATCAAGTTAGATAATTTGTATATTCATTTATTTTTTTATAAGGCAAAAACATCGCCTCTATGGTATAGCGGTCCGGCGTCGGACTTTACTTTTTAACCCGGGACGAGTTCGATTTCAGGCAACAAAAAAATTAGAAAATGTACATTTTAATTTCATATTAAAAAAATGTAGCTCAGGATTAGAAATGTGTCCGGTAGCGATAGGCTTGCCTTCTTCACGCTCACATCGCCGAAGAGGTAGGCAGGGGCGCAACCAGGACACCCACGGCTAGCCGAAGACCAAGTAGCACAATGTGCTAGGTGGCATGCCTATCGCCAACTCAACCAATCAACCAACAAACAACAACAAATTTTTGTTATTAGGAAATTGGAAAAATCAAATTTTCTTTGTGTTGTCCGATCCGCGAATGCGATACATCATAAATTCAGGTCAAACACCTAGACTGATAGACTATTCTATTTACACATACATACATATCTTCACGCCAAGTCCCTTACGGGGTAGGCAGAGAGTATCGAGTGCCAGACCTCACGATTCTGACAAACCTGTCTTGCTTCCTTCACATTCATGACCCTTTTCACTACCATCACTATTCTATTTAGTTATTATAAATATTATTAATTTATGTCTAAATGTTAAAAGATAGTCCTAATGAGGTAACGGCAACAAAAAAGGCTTTTCACCTTCACCAATTTCTTATCTATTTATTTTCAAAATTTTATTCAAGTTATTTTTGATGGCTTAAAGTGAGAACTGGACAAATAACCATAATTTGGGATTTATTAGATTAGAAACTAATCATGAAAGTAGGATAAATGCGGTCGAAATGAGAGCACTACGGAAAATGTGTGGTGTAACGCTCGCTGACCGCATTCGTAACAGTGAGATCCGAGAAAGAGTGGGATTGAAAGAAAGTGTTGGTGTTAAAATGCGAAAGGGCATGCTCCGCTGGTTCGGTCATGTGGAAAGAATGACAGATGAAAGATTGACAAAGCAGATATACAATGCGAATGTGGATGGATGTAGGTACCCGGGGAGACCAAGGCTGACATTTCACGATCAGATCAATCGGATATTATCCGAGGGTGGTGTCAAGAGACTCCAAAACTGGCGTGTTTATATGAAAAGGGTAATTAATGTGAAGGAAGCAAGACAGGTTTGTCAGGACCGTGAGGTCTGGCACTCGATACTCTCTGCCTACCCCGTAAGGGACTTGGCGTGAAAATATGTATGTAGAAACTAATTTTACATTTTTTTTAAACTATAGAAAAATCGCAACTTTGGCCAAAAGTAAAACTCCAGTAGTTCTCCACTCCTTATATCTAAACATATTAGGTTCTTCCAAAATAGGTATTCTTATTTTTAGACCATTTTTATTAGATATAATCATTAAAGGATATCGACAAACAAAAGTCATGACTCGAAAGGTTTTTCGTTTTCAAAGTTACGTTATGTTTTCGCATTTAATTTATTTATCGAACTAGCTGATATATCCATGATGTTGCCCGCGTGGTTAACTGTCCAAAAAACATTTTTTGACCCTACCCTATGTGTCTATCCAAGTTACTTTCTATGTGTGTGTCAAATTTCATGAAAATCGGCTAATCAGTTTTTTGTAAAGCAGGACAAACAAACATGCAAACTTTCGCATTTATGATATTAGTAGCATGAATTTTCACATAGAAAAACTCTCGATTCGTAAAATGTTACTTAGCTCTTCAATCATTCACTGATCTGAGTAAAATGAAAAAAAAATTTACACTATGCTAATTAAATGAAAATTTTAGAGACAGAGACACCAAAGATGGTAATGGTGCGTTGCCAACCTGAGCTCAGGATGTTAGGCCTCGAGCAATAATAAGTTTACCGGCTACCTTACCCTCCGAACCGGAACACGTCATGACGTTATGGCGGCAGGAATAGGTAAGGCGGTGGTACCAATCCGGGCGAGTCGCTGCCAAAGTCTACCACCTAGTCGGATGTCACGGTGTTAGTGATGGTAAGCCTATACTCGCCTTTTACGAGCTGCCTGGCAGGAAGGCAGATGGTCTATTCTGCAAAGGAGCCCGGACCAACACGGGGGAAATATGATGTATTGAGCTTATTACAATTATTGTAAATGGTAATCAAATGGTAGTTTTTTTTTATAGAAGAGGAGGCAAATGACAAGTGGGTCACCTGATGGAAAGTGATCAACTCCGCCCATGGACATCCGCAACACCATGACGATTTTTTATATATTTAAATTTTAACTAATTTAAACTTAATATTTGCATGCCAGTTCTTGGTTTAACAGGTTTAAATGTCATAACTTCCTTTTTTATTTACACTACCAAATGTTTACTTCTTGTTTTAGCAAATAAAGATTTTGATTCGATTTGAGTCCAAAAACTTGAGCATCTATTTTGTAAGGACCTTAAATACCTTTAAAGTATCTTCACGCCCATATCCCCGAAGAGATAGGCAGAGGTACAACTGGGGCACCTACGAGTAGCCGAAGACACTTAATCTCACAATGTGGCAAGCCTATCGCCAACTGGGCACATATTTTCCAATCCCGAGCAACATTTTTTTTTATTAGAAAATTGGAAAAACATGATTTTCTTTTTGTTGCCCGACCCAGGGCAACCCGAATCCTGATTCGAACCCAGGACCTCATGTAATCAAGTCCCACAACTGAACCGCTAGACTACTTTAAGTCTGTAGAAACAAATATATACTGCGTTATATAAAGTCTTTAAAAGTAAATAGTATTTTATGAAATCTCAAAATGAAGCTGAAATATTCAAATCATCGATAACATCTAGAAACATTGCAGACTCATCGTTGTAGAAGGATGGAAGGGTTTAATCATGTCCTAAAATTCCTGTAAAGATATAAACGAGATCATCCCTTTCGTCTAATCTTGAAATTATCATTAAATTTACATTTATATCAAAATACAGACTTAGGAAATTCCATCAAAACGTGCTTCTAAATAGGTCGAGTCGAGGACTATTTATAGACCGGGGGGCAGCGTTTATAACACTACTTCATCGAGTGCCAGCTTGACACAATTAGGAGGAAAAAGGACGAAAAGTAATAGAAAGTTTTTGATAGGCTAAATTTAAACAGACTAAGAGTTTTGGCGCAATCGTGAAAGGAGATGGTCTTAGTTTTTTGTCATTATTGGACTTCGTGTAAATTATGAGTAAAATTAGTTAATTTAGATGGCAACTAGTTCAATTCTGTTCAGTTAAAGTGCACAAGTGAGATATTTATGAAGAAATTAGAGTATCGTGTATTTTCTAGTGCCTGACCGAACTTTCGGTTTCGGTTTCGGTCAGTTTCGGTGAAAAATTCAAGCTTCGGTGGCAGTTTCGTTTTCGGCAAAAATTAACCAAAACTTTTGCCGAAACCGAAACGGTTTCAAAAGTCGTCGAGTGCGTTCGCCTAACTTCGTTTCGCGCGGCAATACGGGCGGATCCTGTTGGCGTCCCTGATCGGAAATCATCGTGCGGCGTTCGGCTTCGGTCGGTTAGCTCCGTAGCAACACAACTTAGTCAGTGCGTTAACGCCTGTCACAAACATTCATCGGAGGTTATGTTTTGAATGAGAATTTAATTTTGAAAAAGTAAGATAGCAGTATATCTTTGAATTACATTATTTTAACAAGGTAAAAATACAGTTTTTTATTTAGTATACCTAAACAAATGTAGAAAAATTTAAAAATGCACAAAAATTTTGGTATTTGGCGATATTATACTATACAGTCGTGGTCAACTAATTAGGGACATGCAAGATAGTGAAGAACAATAACCAGTTATCTACAGACAAATATAAAACCCTATTGATTTCTAAGTAACTATTATTTGCATAATTTGGTCCGATTATTATGCTTTAAATGGCTGTAAATAAAAGAATAAATAAATAGAAAAAAGTATTTAATACCAAAGGTTGAACATGTATTCATTTTTAAGGTATAATTCTGTAGCTGGACATTTAATTGAGGAAAGTAAATTATAATGAAAAATAGAGTAAAACAAAACTAATAATCTGCAGTATTATAATATCTTTAATAGCTCCATTTTATTACGTGTAAAATCAGTATCCTGTAGCAAAACCTTTGTTAGTAATTACCGCTTGAAATTTCGGGATTGCCTCCAAAAATACCACGAAACAATACGAGAACAAGTAAAAATGTATTGAGATTCAAATTTTGAAAATAGAACGCAATATCTCAGTGTCCCTAATTAAATGGGCAGCCAGCATTATTTGAACAAATAGGACTACGATAATCTATCAGCTATACTGTAAGAGGTTTAATGTTTAAGAAGTTGTTGTTGTTTGTATAATCGCCCGATTATGCCCACATAAATGACTAATTACACTTACATGTAAGAAATATGGAATAAGGTTTAGACTCGAGGGAAAATAAAAAATAAATTCACAATTCATAACGTTCAGTTTTTATAACGTTTTCGACCGAAATTGAAGGCACGGCTGAACTTTCGGTTTCAGTTTCTGTTTCGGTCAGAAAATCAGTTTCGGTCGGACTCTAGTATTTTCTCGTTGTCGTCAAATCTTACTAAATGAGTTTGAGTAACGAGGCCACCACATTACTCAAGATTATGACATGACTTTGACTTATTACTTATGAACTGAAATGACTTTTGACTATTAAAAATAATTTATTAATATGGAAGACATGGCAGCATGGCCTAAAGGTCTTAGCCGACCCTAGAAAGAGGCAAGTTAAAGTATTTTCTCGCCCATATCCCCGAATACATAGGCAGAGGCACAACCAGGACACCCACGATTAGCAGAAGACACAGTCTAACAATGTAAAAGGTGGCAAGCCTAATACCAACCGGGCACATATCCAATCCCAGGCATCACTATTTTTATTAGAAAATTGAAAATATAAATTTTCTAATTTTTTTGTTGTCCGACCCGGTAAACGAACTCGGGACCTCAAGAAGTCGAGTCCGATGCCGAACCGCCAGACCATAGAGGCAAATTAACTTCAAAAAAATGAAGTAGACTAAAGATTCTTAAAAGGAGGATACTGTCAGTTTGACTGTTTTTTTAATGTTTGTTAAGCGATTACTCGGCCAATATCCAAGCGATTTTGATAATCCTTTTAAGTAAGATAGGATGGTTCTGCAGTGAACACATATTATCAATTACATCATGATCCGATATTGACCTCATGATTTCCTCGAGGATACGGTCGTTAAGAAATGTGAAAAAATACTGAAACATTACGTATAACTTTGAAAGTATTAGTAGCACGTTGATAAAAACATGGAATAATTTCGGAATTATTTGCTATATTCGCCGCTGTGGTCTAGCGGTTCAGTTGTTGGACTTGACTGCATGAGGTCCCGGGTTAGAATCCCGGGTCGGGCAACAAAAGAAAATTGCGTTTTTCAATTTTCTAATAAAAAAAAATGTTGCTCGGGATAGGATATGTGCCCGGTTGGCGATAGGCTTGCTACCTATCACATTGTGGGACTTAGTATCTTCGGCTAGTCGCGGGTACCCTGGTTGTGCCTCTGCCTACCTCTTCGGGGATATGGGCGTGAAGATACTGTACTGAATTTGCTATCTTTGGAAAAATATCACTAGCGACTTGATACCTAATGAAAAAGTTAGTTTTAGCAGTTTTACTGCTATTTACGAGGGTCAAACTGAAAGTTCTTAGAAAATCAAAAACTAAGCATTCTAGCAAGTTATTAGTTTTATTATAACTTTTCAAAATAGCGTCCATTTACATCAATACATCGCTGCATTCGATGGAACCATTGAGGAAAGCATCTTGCCCACTCGGCCTTAGGGGTCTCTTCGACGGCGTTTTGAAACGCAGCCACTGCTTCTTCGGCGTCCATAAAATGTTTTCCTCGAAGTTTTTCTTTTATTTTCGGGAATAAATAAAAATCGCAGGGTGCGAGGTCGGGGCTATACGGCGGGTGACCCAGTAATTCCACGTCTGAGGTCGCCAAATAGTCGATCGTTTGCCTGGCGGTGTGCGACGAGGCATTGTCGTGATGAAGGAGGATCCTGCTGCGAGTTCGTTTCTCTCGAACTTTTTCCAAGACAAGTGGCAAACAGTTGTTAGTGTACCACTCTGCATTAACCGTTTTTTGATCCTCTAAGACAACTGTCGCCTAATGACCTGTCTTTCCGAAGAACGAGGCCACCATCTTTTTTCCAACACTTCGACCTCTCTTCATTTTAGTTGCCAACTCTTCGGAAGGAAACACCCACTGAGCAGACTGTCTTTTGGTTTCCGGATCATAACAGTAAATCCAGCTTTCGTTACCCGTTAGTATGTCGAACACAGCATTTGAGTCACCTCCGTTAAATTTTTGGATCATTTCTCGGCACCAATCAACACGGCGGAGTTTTTGAGCCTCGGTCAAATTATGCGGTATCCAGCGGGTACAATGCTTCCTGACCGCTAAATGTTCATGGAGGATTTTGTGCACTTGACTCATACCTATGCCTAGACTTGTCCGAATCTGCTGATGGGTCACTCTTTTGTCAGTCTCTATCATACGCCGCACAACACTGATATTGTCTTCAGTCGTCGCTTGTAGAAGGCCGTCCCTCACGCAAATCATCGGTGAGATTAGTTCGACCACGTTTGAATTCATTAAACCAGTTGTAAACT
>NJDD01002528.1:210974-233235 GCA_002245505.1 Calephelis nemesis
GACTTATATGACATCGAAAGTCATAAAAAATCATTGCACGAAAATTTTCTCGGCTTACTACTTACATTCTGACGTGCACAGACAATTTTCAATTTGCCGTCAAATCGTTAAACAAATGACAAATGAATGAAATGTATACTCAATATTATTGGTAAAGAGTTCTATTTTCAAGATTTAAACTTATTTTTTTAATTTAATGCTTTTAAGTTGCCAGTTCTAAAAACTTTCAGTTTGGCCCTCGTATTACATTTGCATATTTTTGACTGTGGGTGCCAAAATCTTAAAAGTGTTTGGTTGCTGAAGAATTATACTATATCACCCAACTAACATTATATATAATAACTATAATAGAAGAAATAACATTTAGATTATAAAAAACTTTATAGATATATGTCAACTAGTATCATATGATGGTAAATGACTTGCAATAGATTATATTACTAATTAGAAGACATTTAAACTTAATAATTTGCCGATAGTAAATAATTATTTCATGAACAAATTTGATATAAGATATATTACTTTGCAGCACCATTACTATCTACATTTAATTCTTATTTAACAGAGAAAATTTTAGCTAAATAAAATGACAAAGGTCTGGCTTTTCATGGAACTCGTGGAAAACGCTGTAAATGTATTACGAATAGAACATAAGTTGCAGTTCCAGGGCGGGCATACCCTTAGGCAGTGGTCGTAGTTCTGCTGTTCACAAACTACTTATTTTAGATGCATGCTGTCTTTGTCAAATAAACAAAAACAAAAGAAATGGAACACTTTTGGCATGTCAGACTAATCCGGATATGCCAAATCGTGATGTTTTTAATCAACATTTCCCGAGTGATAAATTAAACGTCTGTAAAAATGTCGTGTACGGACTAATTTGACAGCACTAAAAGTATTTTGTCTCTTTCTATTTCTTCCGTGGAAAGAAGACAGCGATAACTTAAAATTAGTTTAGTGAGTGCGCAACAAAATTGCCGTCAGTTGCTGCGAATAAATTTAAAATAACAGTATAGATAAAGACATTTAGTTTTACGAGCAGACTCCGGTTTTATGAAACGGTTTCGTCAGATCTATCGGCGAAGGTAAAACATAACATCGACAAAGTTGTATGGAGCAGATATAAAAATACCTTTGTTTTGGTAGCAAAATAGACAAAGAGCTAACACCGAAAATAATAACTTTAATTTAAATAATATCATGTTTTTATGCTTAATGTTGCCTCGACTGTATTTTATGTTTCTGTTATTTAGGGCTATCTATACTTATAAAATAATATATACTGACTGACTGATTCATCACTGCTGAGCAAAAACTGTCAGAGTTACGGCCATGGAATTTGGTGAGTAAGGTCGTTTTATTGAGCAGACATCCAACTAAGGATGGAATTCCGAAAAATTCTACCCCTAAGAGGGTGAAATGGGACTTGAAAGTTTGTATGGAAAACCGTCATTTTTTAAGTTAGAAACATGAAACTTTGTTTTTGGGCTACTTTTTAAAATGAGTAGATACGTATTTAAGCGTTTTTAAAAATTCTACGTAGAAAGGTAGGGTAAAAAGTTTGTATGGAAGACGGTCATTTTTTGAGTCAGAAACATAAAACTTTATGTTTTGGCTTGGAAAAAAAAGATAAGATATTTATTTAAGCTTTTCTGGAAATTCTGCCTTCTTCTTCTTCTAATAATAATTTTTGGTCTGGGGGTGAAATAGGGTTTTGAGCGTTTAAATACGAAAGTCCTTATAAATGGAATATTGATTAAAAGTAAATAAGTATGTTTAAAAAGGGAATTATTCGTAAAGTTTTTAAATCAACTCCAGTTCAATAAACATATTAACTGTCACGCGAGTAAAGCCGTGGGTGAAAGCTAGTACATTTATATGAACATAATTTTGATGAGCTTCAACTTCGATATTTAATTCAGCGGTAAATCTAATAATTAAGTACTATTGCATATCTCATTTATAATTTGTTCGTTTAAGTGCATATAAAAATCATGAATACTTTTTAAAATTAATTGAAACTCGTAGTTTCTAGACGACTTTTTTCAATGAGGACTAGTTGTGTACTCTGGGCGACATATACCCTACGGAAACCATTTTGTACTCGGAAATTAAAAGATATAACTCGACGTGACAGATCAGAGCTATTAAAGCTCAAAATCAAATTACAGACGCGATCCGTTCATTATTTTATATGTTTTTTTTAACGAGAAGGCGTCAAACAATTAGTCTGCAGTTTTTGAGACATATCACAGTTTTAATAACCGAAAATATATTTTTTACATTACATTTATGTTTTGCGCTTAAACTATGAAAAATATGTTTGTTCGAGTATTTGTTGTTATAGTATTTGGTGACATCTAGTCAAACACTACATGTTTCTCTTAATATTCAACCTCACTATGGTTGTTACTACGAAATCTTTTAAAGGCGAGTCTGACCCTCAATCAACCATTTCTTTTTTTTATATTATAAAATAACTAACAATTAATGTGCTCTCCCGATTGCTGACACGGCGTGGGGTTACGTCGGTTACCGATAATGGGAGGAACATTTTAGCATTGTGAACTTGGACTTGACAGGTTACAAGAAAGTCAAACATATTATATGCCTTTCTTGTACTGCAGTTGTAAATATAAAAATTCTATTCCTACCTGAATAGAATGGGTGAAAATACTTAAAACCAATGGTAAAAATAATTCATTATTATTGTCAAAATCGTATAAATATCCCGAACGAAAACCAGTCGTCAGTTCTGAAACTATAGCTATCCGTACCATTTTATTAGCTTTCAGATAATTTAAACTCTCCGTCGCGTCGTTAAACTTTTTATAGTTTGTTTTGGCATTGTATTATAAAATATAAAAAAAACGTTAATTTTAACGTTTCAGCAAAACTTTATTCCCTACATTTAATTTAGGATAACGCTATATTAGTTGACTACTGAAGTCAAGTTGACTTCAGTTGTCACCTTTATTATGATCCTTCCTAAGAGGAAAAATTACTTACATAAGTAATTTAGGTTGGCAACGCCTCATTAACACCTTTCCAACCTCAGTGGTCTATCTGTCCAGCGTTGGACTTGACTTTTCGATGTTCGGTCCCCGGGTCAGGCAATAAAAAAAGAAAGTGTGTATTTTTATTTTCTAATAAAAATAATGTTATCAGTGGGATTGACGTTGGGGATAGGGTTGCTAACACACTGATTGACTTAGTGTATTCTTAGTCGTGGGTGTACTCGTTGTGCCTCTGCCTACCTCTTTTGGGACATGGGCTAGAAGACGTCCATTGACCACGTGTTTTTGTCACAATCCAAAGTATGTCTGCTTGTGCTTTCCCATATCAAAAAAAAATATATTAATTTCTTGTAAATTGCTGTAAAAATTTTCAGCAGTTTCATTAGCGAATATTATGAATTTTTCCCCGTGTTGGTCCGGGCTCTTTTGTCGAATAGACCATCTGCCTTCCTGTTACAGGCAGCTCGTAAAAGGCAAGCATAGGCTTACCGTCACTTACACCGTGACATCTGACTGGGTGGTAGAGTACCTCAGAGTCTCATAATGTCAAAACTTGCCGTTGACGTGTTATGGTTCGGAGGGTAAGGTAGTCGGTAAACTTACTTTTGCTCGACGCCTGACACCCCGGCTAAGGTTGGCAGCGCACCATTACCACCTTTAGTGTCTTTAGGCAGCGTGAAGTTATTACCATCTAGAAATCTGTCTGCTTGTTTGCCTTCCAATGTCATAATAAAAGAGAATGACGACTCAATGACTGATTAAAAGATGATTATTGTCTCTGATTGCGGGCTTAAAGTAAACAGAAAGCTAGTTTACCTTTAAATATCGGGAAATGCTGCTCGAGACGTCAGACGAAGCAAGAGGTAAAGTACGAAACGCAAATGTAAATATAGTGTATGAACCATAGTGTACTTTTGACGTCCCTTTGCCTGATACTGAAGAAGAATTGTTTGTTACCTTAGATGGCATAATATTTAATATATAAGACAGTTTCTTGCATCTTTACTACGCTTACCTGATCCAAAATAAAAGAGAAAGTTGCTTACACTTAGAACATTTAGTGCCGTCTATATGCTATTTGGTGTAATTTTTCCTTCTTAAAAAACTAAAAATTCGTTCCTAGCATATGAAAGTGCTGAAATAAAAATAACATTTCTATGTAAAATAAGCATAATTTCATAAAAATTGTTTTTTTTCTTTGGAAAGTATTTAAATAATATTCTTTTCATATTCTTTTGTAATAACTTTTTTCAAATTATTCATTCTTTTCTTATTTTTTTGTTAAAAATGTTTATGTTTTCATTTCTTTTGTATATACATAATGTGGTAATAAAAGTGGAGTCGGCTTTTGTCAGTTTTACTGCTCTGGTATGATTTGTGTAACTAGATGATATCCTAATGCAATTAGAGTCGGTTTTATTACAGTTTTATTCTCTTTTCAAACGGTGCTGTCGTGCAAGATTTTCTGGAGTTGGTGTCTTAATGAATATACAGTGGCAATATACATTGTACTACTAATGATTTAAGCGCAGTAAAACTGCAAAAAAAAAACAGAATTTTTTTTGAAATCATTTCAGAAATGACGGACATGTCAATTAATTAATTTACATAAAGATTCCTTTTTTCTAGGTCGTTAAAACAATTATACATTTAAATGAATAGAACTTGTCTAGACTTCTCAAGAAAATTAAATCAACTTTAACGTATTAGGCTTTGAACTCACGGAGCAGTTTTCACTCGCGCCCGCCGCGGTCATGTAACTACGGTTTTATTTCAAAATTCACGAGACTGGTAATTTGTGCGGCCACACAACCGTCGCAGTTGAAATCATCGCTAGCAAACTTGTACAAATCTACCGACTGACGAATGATTCCGCGGGAAACGCAAACAACCGCGTTCGCTGCGAGTGTTAAACGCGTCGTAAAATGAGATTACTTTTTGCATATGAATCTACATTCTACAGAAGCTGCGGGTGCGGGTGAAAACCGCGCCATGAGTTCTTAGCCTTAGGCCTACAGTGGATCCATCATTGACGTTTACTAATTGTGACAACTGTGTGCAGTGCACAGAGTATAGTAATCGTTCTTTAACCTGATGTGTGTGAATTTTTAAAAATTATTTCACTGACTATTACCTACGCTTCTGTCTAACGACCGAAATGTATGATGTTTTTTTGAAATGGGTAATATGTTCCTTAATGCGAGGATTTTACAACTTCACTGGACTATAGTGTATGAAGTTATCGACAGCAGCCCTAGCTGAGAGTTGAAACAGGTCGATCTTTAAATCGTCCAAAGGCAAGGCGCAGTGAAGTAAATTTGTATGACACACTCAGCACACAGTATGAAGATTTCGGTTGTATTACGGCTTTTACACGAATTTAAATCTATCGTATGAACACCCGGGTGTTGTGGTATACCGGATACGAGGTACCCCAGGGTACGTAGAAAATGAATATACCGAAAAAGTGCGGATAATGTCGTACGAATGTAGGTTTACTGCTCTTAAATTCCCTTAAATTTTGTCAAACGAATGTATAATACAACATTAAATAAATAATATCCCATTTATCAGAGCTGTTCTTCATTTCACATCAATTCTCCTGATAAAATCTGTCAACCCTTCATAAGTAATGTTCTCGAAACTGGTTTTGTATAAAAGGATAGCATGATAAATGATCGCTTGGAAGATGACAGACAGACATACTATTTATTTTTTGGGAAAATTGGAATATCTTTATAGACCTTTCTCTGTTTTGTTATTATAACTATATTTTATGGACACTTTTATAAATAGTCTTCTGTATTGTTTTGCATTTTATGCCTACTTTTTTATTATAATAATGTACAAGAACTTGTACTTGTTTCAATTTCATAACAACTTTGCGATTTGATGGTAATTTTTTTAAAAGGTAGCTAATGATCCAAGATGGCTACATTTAAGATTTTATCAACATCAGTTGAGTAGTTTTTGACACGTGGTCGGAGAGGTACGTGGACCTTGAAGCATTATTAAGTGTATATTCTCCTGGCTGGCTAGGTTTGGAAACAATTGTTTATAATTCATCATTCAAATTGTAATAAATATAAAACTAAATTTTTGTGTGAAAATTAAAATATTATGTACAGTATCTTCACGCCCATATCCCCGAAGAGGTAGGTAGAGGCACAACCAGGGCACCCACGACTAGCCGAAGACACTAAGTCTCACACTGTGATAGGTGGCAAGCCTATCGCCAACCTGGCACATTTCCGATCCCGACCAACATTTTTTTTAATTTTAAAATTGGAAAAATCCAATTTTCTTTTTGTTGGCCGACCCGGGATTCGAACCCGTGAGCTCATGCAGTCAAGTCCAACACCCGGACCGCTAGACCATAGATGCGATAAAATTATGTATATGAGCCCTGTAGTACCGGGCGACGAATAGGGCTACGGTATCCTCTGCCTGTCGTAAGAGGCGAGTAAAACGGGGTTGGGGCTGTGTGTCAACTGATCGGGGTGTCAAGCAGCCCGGGACGTGAGGCAGCATAGCATGGTGTGACCCCATGCTGCTGTCGTCAAACTGATGCCATCAGACCACAAATTGATATTAGAATGCTTAAATAACTTTGTAACGAATTCAACACGCATATTCCGCAAACTTCTTTCTTCTCCTTTTGTATTTTTTTCTATAACTCAAAAACTTCTTATCCAAATTACTGCAGAGCATAAAGCCGAAAGTCTTCGACCAGTGTGTGTTAACGGTGATGACATATGGAACTAAGACTTGGCCGTTAGATGTGGGCGTCTTGAATAAGCTCAGAGTCGCTCAGCGTGCTATGGAGAGAGCTATGTCTGGTGTTTCTCTATATAGATATGATCCGTAATTCGGTGACGCAAGAGAACGAGAGTAACAGACATAGTCCCGAGAGTCAGCAAGCCGAAGTGGCAATGGGCAGGCCACAATGCTCGCAGAACCAACAACAGCTGGGGAAGAAAGGTTCTTGAGTGGCGGTCCCGCACCGGAGGACGTAGTGTTGGACGACCTCTCACCTGGTGGACTGATGATCTGATCAAAGTCACGGGAAGTCGCTGAATACAAGTAGCTGGTGATCGTGACTTGTGGCGTTCTTTGGGGGAGGCCTATGCCCAGCAGTAGACATCCTTCGGCTGATGATGATGATGTTGAAAACTTCTTGGAACTTTATCGCCAATCATTTTTTCCAACATCCTATTTGTAGTTTTGAGTTACAATTAATAATACACAAATTTTTGTTTATTTTTTTATATTATAAGACAAAGGAAGGCAAACAAGCAGACGGATTTCCTGATGGTAAGAAATTCTCGCCGCCTAGAGACACCAAAGATGGTAATGGTGCGTTGCCAACCTGAGGTCAGGATGTTAGGCCTCGAGCAAAGTAAGATTACCGGCTACCTTAGCCTCCGAACCGGAACACGTCATGACGTTATGGCGGTAGGAATAGGTAACGCGGTGGTACCAATCCGGGCGAGTCACTGAGAAACTCTACCACCTAGTCAGATGTCACGGTGTTAATGATGATAAGCCTATGCTCGCCTTTTACGAGCTGCCTGGCAAGAAAGGCAGATGGTCTATTAGATTTAATTTGTGTAACTTGTGCAGGGATATGTAATGTTATTATTTAATCGAATTAATAGTCTCCTTTCTTTTAGGTCGGTTAAAATGATTCTGGAAGTACGAAGGAATACAGTTTTATTTTTATTTTCACATTTTCACGTAAAGGGAGAGGAAAGTGTAATCTAGATTAAATCAGGGCTGGGTTTTATCGTCTCCATTTTAGTTGGAGACGAGAAATAACCAGCGGGAATATCTTAGTCGTTTCCCGGCGGTTTTAAATATTTCCTACACAACCTTAAGCAGAAATTGACTAAAGCTTTATGTATCTTTACGTCCTTATCCTTAAAGTGGTAGCTAGAGTAACAAACATAGCACCCATGACTAGCTAATGATACTTTATTATGGGATACAGAGTACAATTACAAACAAGTTCACGATTCTCTAAATCAGGGGTAGGCAAATTACGGCCCGCGGGCCGGATCCGGCCCTTGAGAGGCTTTGATCCGGCCCGCCGAGGGATTTTTTTAAAAAAATATTATAATCCTCCTTAAAAAATAAAGGTCGAAATGTTAAAGGATTATTGAAATTTTGAACAATCAAAATACTGAATCGATACTTCAAACATATATATTTCGTATTTCATATGTTAAGACTTCATAAATAGATTTTATGTTAATAAAGGATTGTAAAATAAAAAAATGCCTAATATTATCTTTAAACAAAGTTTTATAATCGTAATATTTACTGCTATTTTTAGGTGTTTTAATAAATCGGCCCGCCTCAATATTAATTATAATTTACTGGCCCGCCACTAGATTTTTTTTAACTTACCGGCCCGCGGTTAAAAGAATTTGCCCGCCCCTGCTCTAAATGATAAGAAACAACGATGGCCAATAGATACCATAGATGTTATAGACGCGTCGCTGACCTGTGGCTAGGCAGAAAGGCAGCTAGTTTATTCTATCCAAGAGACCCGGACTAACACAGGGAAAAACTTATCTATCCCCACAATAACCTAAAACCAACCGGCAGTATCCAATCCCAGCAACATTATTTTTGTTAGAAAATTTCAAAAATACATTGCCCGACCCAGAAATCAAACTTGAAACCTCATGCAGTTAACGTCAACACTATCTTTTTATCTCTATGCAACTAGGCCGAAATATCGACAAATAAAATATGTTGTGAGTATCCTGTACCACAATAAACTTATTAAAAATTTGTTACTTTTATAAACTATAACTCAAAAAACTAACTAAACTAGAACACTTTAAAAATGTAAAGTGTGTTACCACAACGTCCATCATCAGGGAATATCTCAGTGCTTATTGAGGCATGACGCACTTCAACACAGGTTTTTATTTTTCTGCATGTCCACATGTATAATGTTATTAACATGAAAATGTTGTTGTTTGTATGTATGTAGTCCCCTGTGTTGGTCCGGGCTTCTTTGTAGAATAGACCATCTGCCTTCCTTGCCCGGCAGCCCGTAAAAGGCGAGCATAGGCTCACCGTCACTAACACCGTGACATCTGACTAGGTGGTAGAGTTTAGCAGCGACTCGCCCGGATTGGTACCACCGTCTTACTTACTCCTGCCGCCAAACCATCATGACGTGTTCCGGTTCGGAGGGTAAGGTAGCCGGTAAACTTACTTTTGCTCGAGGTCTAACATCCGAGACTCAGGTTGGCAACGCACCATTACCACCTTTGGTGTCTCTAGACGGAGTGAATTTCTTACCACGAGGAAATCCGTCTGCTTGTTTGCCTTCCAATATCATAAAAAAAAAACCTGTTCTATTTTCACTTAAAATGAAATATCATGAAAAAGGATATAGTCTATTTCCTTCCGGATATCTTAATGGAGAACACATGAACTCGAGAGCTCTAATATCATTACATACACAAAAGCTAGTCAATATTTATTTGTTGGTTTGGTTGCTTTTTTAATCTACTGTAGAGTACTTAGTCTGCTCTCCCAGCTTCTAATAGACGAGGAACAATGTATGTCTTTAAATAAGTTACCATAAACTTCCTGTGGAAGAGTTTTGTGACTTCTAGCATGGATTTGGTTTTTCGTTCTTATCATAACATTTGTACGTTATGTAATTGGATGACACGTATTTGTTATAGCTTGTGGTCGTTCGTTAGTCGAAATCCGACCATAACAAATTTCAATACCTTGTTGATTTCATTTATACATCTTCATTTCTCAAGACCAACTACTTTGTTTCCAAACTTTGTAGTGCGCCATCTGTGATCTTTTATCGTTATCATCAATATAGTTGTTTGTGTGTGTCAAATGCATGATAGTGTGGGTAATGTTTTATTTATTGATTTAATGTACTTTATAAGCATTATTATTCGAAAATATAGCGTTCTGCACTTCCTACACATAAACTATAAGTGTGCCAAATTTTATGCTCCTGCGTCTGCGCAGTTTTCATAAAAAAGGATCCAAAGTTTTGGCATCACGTATTAATTAATAGATTAGGATAAAACGAGTAGTTTGCTAGTTTGACTTTATTACATGAAGTCAGGTATATAGTCTAATCAACATTTTTTTAGACAGTAAAAAGTACAACAAACAAAATGTGAAATCAAAGTATACTGATAAAAAATTGTAATAGAACAATCATTCCAATTTCTTTACAATTTTGAAAATTGATTTTCTTATAAAAGTCCACAAAAGGGCACGTGAAGTTCATTTCATTTTGTGGCTCAAGTAGAAAACGTAATACAAAGAATTTGTCTGAACGTCGCTGAATCAGTTGACCTTATCTACTTAAGCCAATATGGCCGCTGAGAAATGGACGCTTCGCTGAGCAATTTGTCCCTAATGTGGCACCCAAGTTACAAGACGTAGCGTAAATTACGTAGGTTTCAAAGACAATGTGTTTTATAAATAAGTTAATGAAATCCAAATAAAGGAACACAAACGTTGATAGATTGAATTTAAAAGTTTAACTACAAAAACAAGAAGACAAGGAAAATGGTAAACTAATTTCATCAAACACCAGCATGAAAACGTTTGAAGTTATCAGAAAAGTTCGGGGAGTTTGTTTTGCCGTTTCTTCTTCTGACTGGCTAGGGTTGGATACGGTGGTAGTGTACTGTGGATAGAATTGCAATTAATCTACCTTTAACATTATTTGTAATAAATTATGCAGCTTTCTAAGTACATACATATGTCAAATCTGTGATCTAGCGGTCCAAATGTTGGACTTGACTTCATGAGGTCCTGGGTTCGAATCCTGGGTCGGGCAACGAAAAGAAAATGTGGTATTTCCAATTTTCTAACCCAAAAAACCGTTGCTCGGAATTGGATAAGTGCCCAGTTGGCGATAGGCTTGCCACCTATCACATTGTGAGACTTCGTGTCCTTGGCTAATCGCGGGTGCCCTAATTGTGCCTCTGCCTACCTCTTCGGGGATATGGGTGTGTAGATATTTTTTTATACATAAATAAAATGTCTATTAAAATATAAATACGTGCTGTGATTTAAAGGTTACAATATATATAAATATTTGCACACCACAAAATGGTAGAATTTATGGTATAGTTAAAATATTTTTGAAGTAACTTTTTAACACAAAATATTCCGCAAATGAATATTTTTTTATTTTTTTTCAAGCCATTGATATTAATTTAGAGGTTACTAATAAAACTTAATTAAAAAAACTTTTATAACGAGCTGATAATGATCGATGTTTCACTGCTGATTATCTCTTGTCACTTGTCAATTGAGCCGTTTCCTTGTTTATGGATATACATTAAGTTTAAAAATTAACGCTATCAACTTTTCGTTGGACTCCTGCCATCTAGGGCAGTCGTCAAGGAACCAAACGTAGGACTATAATGTCAGATCAAGTTCTACACTCAAAAACTTGATTCGGATTTTTTTAATTCACTCGTTAGCGTAATATAATGTTGTGAACGTTATTGCGTTTACATTGTAGCGTTAAGTTTTTGCGTTTTGAAATGGTCATTTAGCTCTTTTGATAAAAATGCAACGCAGAACAAAACGAGGGAAATATGAAATGAAGATTTACTATACAAAACTTCATTTCTGTTATATGTTGTAAATATCTGTTATATTATATAAATATCAAAACAGTTTCAAAAGCAGTTGTTGTAGATAAAAATGCTTTTGAGATTTTTTCCATTGCTTGAGTAGGTATATTGTATTGGGACACACAAATTACTAAGTTTGTATTTTATAAAACTTTTACTTTTTTTATGATATTGGAAGGCTAACAAGCAGAAGGATTTCCTGATGGAAAGAAGTTCACGCCGTCTAGTAAGAGACACCAAAGGTGGAAATGGTGCATTGCCAACCTGAAGCCGGGATGTTAGGCCTAGAGCAAAATTAAGTTTACCGACTGCCTTACCCTCCGAATCGAAACACGTCTAAGGCAAGCATTGGACCTTATAGAGGCAGGAATAGGTGAGGCGATGGTACCAATCCGGTCGAGTCACTGCGAAACTCTACCACGCCTACGCCACGTCACGTAGCAAGCCTATCGCCAACTGGGCGCAAATCCAATTCCGAGCAACATTATTTTACTTAGAAAATTTGAAAAACCACATTTTCTTTGTGTTGCTCGACCCGGGAATCGAACCTCATGAAGTCAAGTCTAACCCTGAACCGCTTTGTGGTCACAAAGGCGACTGATAGGCGATTTGTTTGAGGATGTTAAAAATCTCTTTCAAAGAGTTAATTTGCAAATAGAATGCGTGTTTCTTATATATTACAAAATGCAAGTTAAACAGTGATCGATGCTTATATTTGTAGAAAAATATAAATACCTCAAAACCTTCCAAAATTGGAGCAGTCATATCTCACAAAAGGAAAGTTTCAAGCTATTTGTTCAAGTCCGACATGCTTCTTGGAGAGATAAAAATAAAGCAAAAACGATTTAAAAACTACCCCATTGCATTTTGAATTAGATCTTATCTTTGGGGAATTGAGTTCGTTTTGGTTTGACAGTTTTGACGGATTTTCGATATTTGAATTGTAGAAATTCTTTTACAATTAATACTACCCCCAAGTATTGGATTATCTGAATATGTAGCGAAGGTCTGGATGCAGGGCGAAATAACTTTCTTGGGATTATTTCATAAAGTATTGCTTTACAATGTTTATAATAAACTATTTTATACTGACCACATCCTTGGTCGAGTGATTAGCGTACACACCTAATTTTATTGACTAACAGGCTTGGATTCTATTCGCGACGGGGGCGGGCATTTGTGTGTTGAACATTTAGATTTCTGCATTTCCGGGTCTGGGTGTTTATTAAATTTAAGCTGATATCTATGTAAGTATTCCTATGTATTAGAATCGTTGACTAATACCCATAACATAGGCATATTATTTGCTTTCTTTGGGATTAGATTAAATTTTTGTAAATTGTCCAGGGATATTTATTATTAATTTATTTAAAACTAAAGAAAAACTTCTACTTTTCTAGTGTTTGGTTGGTTGTTGGTTGTAATGGTTTCTTTCAGATTGAAAATACCACCACTTTCATATAGATGCCATAAAGCCAGCAGTAACAGTGTCACGTTCCAATGTAGGGCAGGATAACTGATAAACTAAAGCTAGAAGCAAAACGTGTTTGCTTATCTTGAGTCGTAAGAAACATATTTAATTGATAAGACCCTCTCGTTTATAGTCGGAAGCTTTGCAGATAAATTAACTTCTGGTTTATAATCTAATTAAAGCCCGGGTTAATTACAACTACTAACTAACCCGCGGCACCGGATCCATTTGAATCGCAAAGCTCTAGATTTATTATTTAAACTTGGTTTAGTTGTAAATTACGAAGTATTGTCATGCAATTTGTGAATGTTTAAGATATATCGATTGGAACTATGTTTCATAGTTCCAAAATATGAGAGACTAATTTAGTATACAGAAAAAAAATTACAAATACAGTACTACTATTAAAATGATGTGCTTCGTCTTCACACTTTATACTTTTATTTTTAAAATGGCTGACTTAATCTGTATTTAGTCGAAATGATTAATTATATAAATATACAAGTAAAAACTCTATATGGATGTCTTTAAAATACATTCGGATTTCCAAAGCTTGACGAATGTAGTCGATGCGCATAATTTAAATAGTACTACTGTACATAAAAATACGATGTATTTTCATGATCAATATGACAGAGTGAAACAAACTTCTACGACACATATTTCGGCCACTCCTCAAATAGAAGATTATTCGAAAAAGAAAAAGATTGAGATTGACAACAAACATTGCAAGTTTTGGCGTGTGTATGTATGTTAGTCTGCGATTATATATCTAAGTTCTTTTATGTGTCCGTCTAAAACTAGTAAATTATTCATATTTTTAAATGAAGAAACATTTGTACTGTTTTACGTATTATTTATAATTTATTGTTTTACTTAATTTCTAGCCCTGATGATGCTGTCATAGCAAAACTGGTAGGTGATTTATAAAATAATGAATTTTAAGTGATACATAAAACAGTACAAGTGTTTCTTCATTTAAAAAATGTATATTTGGAAGTTTTGGCTGGAACGGAAAATCCGTTCCAACCAAAAATCAAACTAGAAAATAACTGTAAAAATAAATACAAGATATAGAAATAGCAATTCACAAGAAAGATAAATAAGTAATATTCCTAGACAAAAATTGAATCTAACCCAAAGTGCGATAGTTCTATGGGTATTAGTTAACGATTCTAATATATAGAAATACTGAATTAGATGCCAGGGTAAATGTTATAAACACCCAGATCGTAAATGTAGTAGTCAGTGTATTTAGGCGTCTACGCTAGCCACTCGACCAACGAGGCGGTCAAGATTGTAATAATATTATATACGAAAATATGTAATTAGAATGTGTAAAATTCTAGAATATTCTTGTAATGTATGTTTTTCATATTTTTTTAGATATTTTAACATTATATACAATAGCGATACAGTTTCACCGAAACGTGACATGAGTTCAAGTGACTCACTGTTATGCTGAAGATGAATCAAAATGAAAACACTTGAGATTGCGGTTTGAAGTTCTGGTAATCACTGCTAGGTAAAAATCACTTGTTATTTTCTTCCTAAGTTGCTCAATTCTTCTGAAATAATACATCAAATTTTCGTGACTATAATACTATCATTACTTTATCACTTCAAGTATGAAGCAGGGTTCAAGGCATATTTTGATATTAAAACGAACCCTCTTTACTATGAAATAGAGTTCTAAATAAAGGTTGTAGATAAAAAATAAATTAGGTAAACGCGTCACGTTTTACGTAAATCTCTACCGACAACTCTAATTTATGTTCGCTTCTCATAGGTGTAGCAGGGCGTAGTTTGCGTAACGCCCCTACGATGATATCAGCTACGACGTAGACACTTATATTTGGAAACAGTATTCTACGGACAAGAAACCATTATTCTTTTAGTTCGTAAAAACAATCTCTGTTTTAACATCTCGGCCTCAGGTTGACAACGCACCTTGGTGTCTCTAGGCGGCGCAAAATTTCTTACCATCAGGAATCAGTGTTTGTTTGCCTTCCAAAATTATTAAAAAAAACAGTCATTTTTGGTTATGAAAAATTATATTGTCACTTCGTAACACCGCACTCAGAGTCATCAATTTAATCTACCATTAAATCTAATTTCGTATAGAGCATGGCCTTTTGACTGATTAAGAGCTATTGACGACTCTAAGTGTTAGTTAATCAAATATTACTTGCTAATTGCAACAAATAATTCGCCTCTGTGATCTAACGGTCCGGTGGTAGACTTGACTTCATGAGTTCAATCTAACAATAAGAAAATGGGTTTAATCAATTTTCTAATACAAATACCTTTTTCATTTTACACTAATTCTCCTATCGTTGATCATAGCGGTTTTCTTACCATCAGGAAATCCGTCTGCTTGTTTGCCTTTTCATATTATGAAAACATATTTTGAAGTTATTCTATTAATCGAAAAAGAATTTGGTAATTATAATAAAAAAACATTAATAACATTGAAATGTTATGTTACGGTTATTTTAACAAGAATATTTTTGAAATACAGACACAAATCTCTTATGATTCCACAATTCGTACATTTGAAAACAATGTTATTGTCTTTGGAATTCAGACAAAACGTTTGTGGGAAAATTGAATGTTTTGAGTACGTTTAAAGTCAGCTGAAAATATATTCTCATTAAGCCTATTGTGCAAAGTAATTGTTCCTCAAATCATTGGTACTCTCAAAAACTTTGTCTTTAGCGACGGAGATAGATGGAAAAATTTAATCAACTACTAAATCTCTTTCCTAGAGATAAACGACATACTTTCGGTTATTACCCTTCTAATTTAGGTTAAATTTCACATGAAATGAAAAGAAAGTATTTTTTTCTTTATATGCTATAATGATGTTACAAATTTTTCACTGTCCATAGCTACTTCCCTATCTGTCCCTATGTCCCTTTGTATGCTTAAATCTTTTAAACTATTGAACGGGTTTTAATGCGGTTTCTTTCAATAGATAAAGTAATTAAAGAGGCCTTTTATATGTAAATTTTATAACCGTGCAAAACCGGGGGGCCGCTAAAATATTATAAATGAGGTATTGTTGCAACGGAAAGATGCTACGGTTATTTTTTATTCGGATCTCTAAAAGGGGTTACAACAATTATTATACATCCTAAAAACAATGGTTGGCTCTTTCTTTACGATAACTGTCTCCTTGATAATGCCCACTAATTGTCTGATAACGCATCACCAAAAGTCTCATAAGCAGTCTATTTAAAATTTATTAATAATTTATTCAATTATCTCATTCATTGCCTCTGTGGTGTTGTAAGATGTCGTAAAGTATATTTTATACCGCTACTAGCCAAATTGTTATATGGCAAAACAAAATTTTCCAGGTCAGACAGTATGACGTATCTAACACTTATATCGCCTCTGTGGTCTAGCGGTCTGTCGTCGGATTTGACTTCTTAAAGTCCCGAGCACGATCCCCAGGTCGGACAACAAAAAAAATTAGAAAATGTATTTTTTCAATTTTCTAATAAAATTAACGTTGTCCGTGCACACATGTCCAATTACGGATATGTGCCCGTTTGGCCCGTCACACTTCGGGATTGTGTTTTCGGTAAGTTGTGGGTGCCCTGGTTGTGCCTCTGCTTTCTTCTTCGAGAATACAGGCTTGAAGATACTTAATTCTCTCATGTGACTATAGTCAACATATTCATTCTAGCATTAATTCCTTTTTTATAGAAGTTAAATGGGCAAGTGGGTCACCTCATGGTATTTTGGTCATAGCCGCGTACAGAATTTGGTGCACGAGGATTGTCACAGATAGTTGACGACCTTTTAGGTATTGATACGCTTTTTTTCTTCAAAGTCATCGTATCTGTGTGAAATTATCCTTGCTCCATTTTCAGCCAGCTTTTCAAAGTTTCTTGGTTTGACGACTTTGAGGCATTCATTGTTAATGTAGCCGGTCAGTTTTCATAGCCTTGCTTTACTGCCTCATATGAATGTACGCTATATAAAATTATTAGTTTATATGTATTAATATATCTATAGGTATAAATCATAAATAAATCATTAATAAAAACGTAATTTTTTTTATGTTTCACTAATAAAGAACTAAAAATATCCAATTGTTCAAAATAATTAAAAATGTATTTTATTATTTTAAGATGTCATAAGATGTATGTAAATAAGTTTTCTTCTTTCTAGACCACGAAACCGTCTTTAAAGGCCTATTTGCCTTGCCAATAATTATGAATTTGAACCCGAACAATATTACAAACGCAAAACTGCCTGTGAACCTCAGACCAAAGAAATAGGGATATATGGCAAGTGGACGTAGAAGGTACGAACACATCAAGGGTAAAACATGGTTATGGTAAATAATAACTAGCAAAACTATTCACCTGCTATTGAGTGAAATGTCGTGTTGCTTTATTGTCGTCTGTCAAAACCCTAACATTAAATTATATGAAAGAGGGCGCTGTCTTCACAAGTGAATATGAAATGTTGTTTCCGCAAGTTTTAAGAAAGAAAAAAATTTCGTTCCAGATATGATTTGAACCTGTAACTTCTATTTCTAGAAATTTCTATGATTACTAAGACACAATTGCAAACGGGCTGTTACAAGTTGGCTTCTGAAACTTAATTATAATGAAACAGAAGATCTTTTATCCACCGAACTTTAAAAAGTTTATACTTACCTTATAGTTTTTCTGTGTTTTTGGATAGTCATGCTAGTACCAACACTAATTACATATACACACACTCACACACATAACTAACTAGTACCTAATTAGTTACTATCATTGTACTCGATAAATACTATTTTTTTACCTATTTAGTATATGGGGCATTGGTGACCTGTAATACAGGGCTATACCTAAAACTGGCACCAATCTCTTATAAACAGGTTTAAACTACAATTTTTTTTTTATCTTAAGATATATTTTACCTTTTTTTTTGTTTGCCTATTGTAAGAAAGAAATAAATTTATTGTTTGTTTGTTTATTAATATAGTATGTTTTCTTATCGCCCGTGCTTGGTGGAATTCCATTCCTGAAACAATTTATTCATAAACACTTGTACACACAACATATTTTTATTTTTAAAGTTTAGTCCACCGGTTTCGTTATACAAGCATCATCAGGGCCATATTACTTTCTCTTAAATTTGTAAAAATTATAGCCAAGCACAGAGCAAGGACTAAAATTAAAAATACCTTGAGAGAAATGAAAGTTATGGCCATTACAAATGTGAATTTCATCTGTAACGAAACTCATTTAGTAGGTACTCAGAACTGTGTATCTATAGGAATTTACTTTAACGGTAAAGAAAGAAATTAAAAATTTTGCCAAGGCAGTTTAGTCCTCAGCTCTCATTTGAGCTATCAAATGGTTAAAGCATTCGCAGACTTGAGACGAAATGTTACAAGTTCAAATCCTGTCTGGGGCGAACTTTTTTCTTTCTTTAAAATTTATATAAATTAAAGCGAAGCACAGGCAAAGTGCAAAAAATAAAAATACCCTTAATTATTGTTAGTTTTTTATTAAAAAACCATTAATTACTTATTTCTTACTATGAATAAGTAATTACATATATGATATTTTCCACCGCCGGCACTTGGTAAAACTTCCAAATACTACATAGTAGTTTAAGTTTTAGCCCTGATGATGCTGTATAAGCGAAACCGGTAGGCTATTAATTACAAAGTTATAAATTATAAGTGATAAGTAAAACAGTACAAGTGTTTCTTTTTAAGAAAATATGAATTAGTAACGAGTTACTTTGTTAATTATGTGTATTATTAGAAAAACTGTTGCTATTTTTGAAAAACTGAATCAATCTAAGCTTAATGTGATATCGTTGACTTCGTGGTATAAGAACTTGTAGTTGCGAGGCGGTATAAGTAGGGGTAAGGGTTGTCCCAAAATTCACTTAGTATGGCAGCTTGGCAGTTGTAAAAAAGTATGTATTAAAATGTGTCATATAATGTAAATTTTTAATTTATTCGTTTTTTTTTAAATAAAAACTGTTAATCGGAGATTTCTTTCCAAGTGTACACTGGCAACCCGTGCCAGCTTCGCAAAAGTAGATAAACTTTAATGTCATTATCCATACAAACATTTCTCTTGTATAACTCTATCTTTTAAAAAAACGCGTTTAATATGTTGCGTAGTTTTAAAGATCTAAATATACGTAGGGACAGACAGCGGAAAGTGACTTTGTTTTATACTGTACAGTGATTTAATGTTTTATTATTTAAAAGTGTGCATCTTGGAGACAACAGCTTAATACGTTATACGCTTAACAACACTGACTAATCGCGAGGCTCAGGTTCGATTCCCGAGAGCAGGCATTTCTGTGATGAACATTTAGATGTCTGCATTTCCGGGACTGGGTGTTTATTAAATTTAGTTTGATTATCTGTTTAAGTATTTCTATGTATTGGTATCGTTGACTAACACCCATAACACAAGCATATAGTTTGCTTACTTTGAGTTTAGATTCAATTTGTGTAACTTGTCCAGATAAATTTTTTTATTTATTTAATATTAAATAACCTAGACTAGTCGTTGCGAAACTCTACCACCCAGTAAATGTATAGCAATCATTCTATAAATACGAGTTTAATAAAGATTAAAAGCTTCTATGAAAAGGATGTTTTCGTTTATCTTTTTAAGGAAGATTTACAACTTGATTAAATTCCTCGATCCGCCTCTGTCGCTGAAGACTGCAATGTTGGGAGTTTCCAATGATTTACTGAACAATAACTTAGAACAATGGTCTTAATAGAGTCAACGATAATGTCAGTGTTCGCTTTTATCATGTCCCTTTTAAAGGTTTCAGTAACATTAAGCTTTCTTGAGCAGGAAGCTTTGAAGTGTATTCAGATTTACAACCAATATTAACAAGATAAACCTATCTTTATTGTTTCAGAAAGTTTTACAATACATTAGGTTATTATATAATATGAACCTTTGGCTTCTACACTAGTAAAAACTGTTTTGTAAGTCAGTGCCCTCTTTTTAGAAATTATTAGTCAGTATAATATTAACAATGTAATATACAAGTTTGGTTTCAGAAGAATGATCGGTATAAATACTTACTTGACAAAGCTGAGCAAATTGGAAACATCGCGCGAATTTTTGAAGTTATACTTCTTTCGGCGCGTTAGGAAAAAATGATGAAAGTAAATTTTTACGATGCGCGCGCACTCCGTCACGAAAAACCGACATGATGAAGTTAGCGATAGATAACATTTTAGTTTTTATTAAATATTAAATAAACTTTATTTAACTAAATAAAGCATTATAATAAAACTTTTAATGTATTAAATACCTTTTTTCTATGGTTAGTGTCATTTTGTCTACAAATGTAAAATAAGGCAAAAGATAAAATTTTTAAAAAGATTTTTTGTCTTATTACGCCGAAGAAGTATAACTTCTAACGCGTGTACATAGGTACACACACAATTTTTTTATAGTATTCGCAAGTACATATTACATAGCAAGATACAACAAATGATTGCCTAAGCATTTGATTTTATTTGACGCGTAGCTAATAATTACGTTTTGCTAACTTTGATATATGTATAGCGAAAAGTTTTATGAAACGGTGTCATACCACAATCTACAAAATTAAAACTTTAAACCGTTTATATATATATATAACATTGGAAGGCAAACAAGCAGACGGATTTCCTTATGGTAAAAAATTCTCGCCACCTAGAGACACCAAAGCTGGTAATGGTGCGTTGCCAATCAGAGGCCGGGATTTTAGGCCTCGAGCAAAAGTAAGTAAACCGGCTACCTTACCCTCCGAACCGGAACACGTCATGAAGTTATGGCGGCAGGAATAGGTAAGGCGGTGGTACCAATCCAGCTGAGTCATTTTGCGTCGGTGGTTAAAAATTGTCTCATTCAGGAAAAATATCTGGGGTAGCACAAAAACCATACAGCTATGTTGGGAACCTCTTCTTTAATTAGTTGGAATAGAAATAAAATATAATAGCCTGAGAAATAAAAGTAACATCTTAATCCCAGAAGATGTTTAGGATCCAGTTGTTCGAAAACAATTTTATTTACTTTAAGAGGAATTGAACTCGTTAAGTTTTTATAGTTTTTACGATGATTGTTATCTTGAAGATTTTACTTCTTTTTTAGAGACTTTAATTACTTTATTGATCGCCTCTGTGGTCTAGCGGTCCGGGTGTTGGACTTGACTGCATGAGGTCCCGGGTTCGAATCCCGGGTCGGCCAACAAAAAGAAATTTGGATTTTTCCAATTTTCTAACAAAAAAAATGTTGGTAGGGATTGGAAATGTGCCCGGTTGGCAAAAGGCTTGCCACCTATCACATTGTGGGACTTAGTGTCTTCGGCTAGTCGTGGGTGCCCTGGTTGTGCCTCTGCCTACCACTTCGGGGATATGGGCGTGAAGATACCTTTTTTTAAATACTTTAATCAGATCTAAGTATAAATGAAAACATTTCTCATTTATCAATGTTTCTAGATTAATTACACGAATAGCTTTTTGTAAATACCAAGTATTAGTAATACATTGAAAAAGGCTACAGATACTGTAGCCTATTTCAATGTATTAGAAATAATACAAATTTGATTAGGTACTTTATTTTACAAATTCAACAAAATTGGAGTGATAAGTCAACACACAAAAAAAGTCTTGCCTTTTTACGGCTTCGTTGATCCAAATGTATGAGTAAAAGCTTGGGTGACCATTAACAATGCTCGAATTCGATTCCCGATGAGGGCACGCATTTCTGCGATAAACTTTTAATTAGGTATTTTTGAGAGATTTTAGATTGCATTATCACCTTCATTTCTAATTTACAGTAACTTGGCTCAAAAATAAAAAAAATGTTTGTTATGTATTTCCATGAAAGGTATTCGAAAAAAAGTCTTTGGATAATTGAGCTACTGGAACTTTTTTAAGTCGATTTTATTTTAATTTTCTCTTTTTGGTCGTTTCGTTACCGTTTGTCTTTTCGTGCTTCTATAAACTAATTTTACATAAAACTTCTTCAATATTTTGACATATCTTACATTTTGTAGAATGTATATGTTTATGCTTTATAAAAAATAAGCAGTGTCGCGTTAACTAAAGCTTTTTTTCATGGGAATATGTTTTG
>NJDD01002528.1:233443-244733 GCA_002245505.1 Calephelis nemesis
GTATTAACCTAACAAATCTGTAGAAAATATAAAGTCTAACATGCAGAAATAAAATGAATGTCTGAATCCCAAAGGAATTTCGTTGGCAATTCTTTAACCACAATTTTATTTATTTTTAGATAATTTGAATTCGTTCTTGTTTTTTAGTATTGTATAAATAATATTATTGAAGATATGTTACAGATTGTCTTTACAGGGTTACTTGAAAAATGTATTCGAAATTATAAACAGCGTTCAGTAATATAAACAACGATATTTGAATGAAAAATAACCTCGTCACGTGGACCGAAGATGGTTTTTTTCTAATAGACCTAAGTGCATAAAGGATAAATCCCGTTCAACTTAAAGTAATAAAACAAATATTGTACTAGGCAAATAAATAAGCGCAGTAAAACTGCAAAAACCAATACCTACAATTTTTAGCCCAACATAATTTGATATTTATTAATTCGAATGATAGAGGTCCCGAGATGGTTCCACATAAATTTGTATATTTCCAACATTTCAATATATCTCCAATAATATTTTAAGTCCGTCATGTAAATTAAAATTATACAAAATGTATAAATAACGTTGTGTACGAGAATGTGAACATCCAAAACGCTGAATAATTATTTCATTTGAACGTTTATGAGGAGATACACTGGTGGTGTGCTATTCTTGCTAAATAATCAGTTTAAAGGTATTGTTAAAATACGAGTAACATTGTGATACACGGACGGAAGCTGACAAAGCAGTAACAGCGGGAATTTTATGTTACTGCAACAATACTGCCGTAGCTATTCACACTGTTGGGTAGTAAAGCTAGTTTAAAAACAGATAAAAAAAAAATATTTGTATACCGGCCACTGGCTTCAAGATTCCGTACAGTTATAAAAATAAACTGTCAAATATCTGCTTGAGCATAAAGTTAATCATGCAAATAAATACTGCTAAAAGAAAATACATCGGCACTACCATCTACTTGTTTTAACTAACACGTGTTATTTTCTACTGTTACATTTCGATTCGGAGGGAAGCCGGTGAACTTACAAGTACCTACTTTATATGTGCTGTTTCCTCAGATTGGCAACGCATCATTTCCACCTACTAAATACCATACCGCAAAAGTAAGTTTACCGGCTAGTAAACTTACTTTTGCTCGAGGCCTAACATCCCGACCTCAGGTTTGCAACGCACCATTACCACCTTTGGTGTCTATAGGCGGCGTGAATTTCTTACCATCAAGGAATCCGTCTGCTAGTTTGCCTTCTTATATCATAAAAAAAATTGATTATGGGTGACGTGCATTCCTTAAATAAAGAAATAGTTACTAGACAGACGAATAGTGATAGGGATTGTGTAGGTAGGTACTGAGCCTGCCGTTTTTGTCTTTCGTCCTAAGTGGTAGGTTAGATAATAGACTTGTACACGTGGCCACCGATCACGACCACAAAATAACGATTAAACGAAGTCATCTTTGGTGTCTAGGCAATGGTTGTTTCTTTATATCACGAAAGCCCCTTGTTAGTCTGCTTTTTTCATACTAATATTATAAAGAGGAAAATTTTGTTTGTTTGTTTGTAATGAATAGGCTCAAAAACTACTGGACCGATTTTAAAAATTCTTTTACTATTTGAAAGCTACATTATCTACGAGTAACATAGGCTTTGTTTCATCCAAATCGGTATAGTAGAAGCTAAGTTACGCAGGCGAAGCCATGTGAAACTGCTAGTATCTTATAAAACAAAAAAAAAATATCCTATAGCATTCAAAGGTACGGAACCCTAAAAACAATGCTTACTCGGAATTTTTAGCCACAATAAATTCCGAAGCACGTATCTTGGGTTCACACTACAGCTAAAATGGAGAACAAATTTTCTGGCTTAAAACATTAGCGACATTTTAGAGGTAAGCCATACGAAGCTCTCAACGCTTTTGAACTTTCACGATTTCTTTATACGAAGCAAAGAAAAGTTACAACGAAGTGGGTACGAAGTATGGTAATAAAAACTTTTACACTTTCTGTCTTGTAGGTATGGATACCTATTTCATATTATCCATACTATTTAATCTCATGTTATACATGTATATATTCTTCGTGAATATTTTGATGCAATCTTAGAGGAATGTTTGTGGTCAAACATAAGTATTGAATATAATCATTATTTAAAAGACTCAGCGCTTTAAATTTTGAAACAGGTAGTGAAACTTCTATTTAAAAAAATACATTTTTTTTATGACATTGGAAGGCAACCAAGCAGACTGATTTCCTGATGGTAAGAAATTCAAATCGCCTAGAGACACCAAAGGTGGTAATGTTGCGCAGCCAACCTGAGGCCGGGATGTTAGGCCTCGAGCAAAAGTAAGTTTATCGGCTACCTTACTCTCCAAACCGGAACACGTCATGACGTTATTGCGACAGGAATAGGTAAGGCGGTGGTACCAATCCGGGTGAGTCGCTGCGAAACACTACCACCTAGTCAGGGGGGTTAGAATGTGCACTTTCGTCTCGGCGCGATCGCGTCGTTTCGCTTGGACGATGCGTTTCGTTTCAAAACGTTATCGTTTTTTATAAAGCTAGAACAATCATAACTTGAAGCGATATCGTGTAAACGAAGGGTAATGACCGAATTTGTATGAAAAAACAAAATTTTGTCTATGACGACACGACTTAAAACACGTCAATATCAAATTTGTTATTTGTCAGTTGTCAGACGTCTAACGTCTATCGCCGACGTCACGTTTTGTTTGGCACGAACGTTCTACGCTTTTTGAGTTTGACATTTATAAGCGGCCCGAAACGAACGTTCGTTTCAAGACGACGGTGGTTCATTCTAACCCCCCAGATGTCACGGTGTTAGCGATGGCTTACCTATGCTCGCCTTGTACGAGCTGCCTGGCAGGAAGGCAGATGGTCTATTCTGCAATAAAAACCCTTCTTACTTTAAAAATTACTTTGTAGATATTTTTTTTTTAAATAGCAATTTAAAGGTCACTTCATTTATAACCCAAACCTGATATCTTGCAACTTTCATTTTTTTGGTTTATACTATTATTTTTAAACTGTTAAAGCAAGTTAGTTACCTCCATTTAAATCATGAATTGACATTTTATTTTACATAAACTCTGAAATGCCTTAGACATCTCAACTAACCATAATAATAAAATATTACTTTGTCACCTTATCTTCGAGGATTCGGATACATGACAAAATTATTTTTACAAAATGAATTCTATTTGCTTCGAAACAGGGTTCAAAATTAGGAAATTTCATAAAATATGTTTTGTAGGCTCGTCACGTTTCACCTAAATCTCTACCGACAACATAAATTAGATTTATGTTCGACTCTCGTAGGTGTTGTGTAGAGACGTAGCGCTTCTACAACGATATCGGCTACGGTTTGTGTAACTTGAGCGTGCTATTACCCGTATCCCCGTCCTCGTTTTTATTATTATCTCCACCTCTATTATTATATAATTAGAATATGTCATACCGGGTTGTGGCGGCATACATATTGCGACGTCTAAATCTATAATAGAGCGAGATCTGGTAGTTTCGATTTGTAGTCAGACCCTTTGATAAAAACGTATAGTTTCTGAGGGTTGGGCTTCTAATTACAATCATGAAATTTTAATCATCTTTGAAAAATATTACAAAGCAGATTTGTAGAATGAGTTCTAGGGTTTTTTAATGTCAAAAATATATACATACGCGAAGGAATTGTCCTCTAAATACTCATTAAAACTTGTTTAATTTAGACATTCTGGTACAATACTATAACAGAAAAGTTTAATGACATTTTTGAGAGTGTAGCACACAGTTTGTACGGCGTTAAGTATCTTATACGGATAACATATTTTCTTATGTTGTTTCAAATTTTGCAACAAGCTTTTTATTTATGCTTTAATGATATCTAATATATATGTATCTATGCTACAATAATCCAAATTTATTGTTGCCTTATCATTTGATCTGGTTAGAAAACTTTCAACTTTTTTAAATAAGTCTGGATGTTTATGGATCGAGGGCATTGCATGGATCATAAGGTATGTTATGTTTCAAAATATTTGCTTCTGTTCTCGTTTATTTTATGCATAGTTTTATTATTACATATTTATAAAATATCTGCCTGCAAAGAGAAGATGTTTCAAAATAAGTAACTGGAACTTAAAGGAATTTTTTTTCTCAACTTATTGGTTTGGTTGTTCACTTGTCATAAAGGAACTATTAAAACAATTTGGTTTTACCATTTTGAATTATGAGGATATAATCAAACATATCTTATCAAGATCAAAACCCGTTGCTTAAAACCTTACAATTTATAATTCGAAGAGATGTCTTTCGAAAAATGGCTGTCACGTAGTAAATAGAAATATGTACATATATATTAAATATGTACAAGTAATCTTTATGAAAAAAACAATATTTCCTTCGCATTGTATACAGATAATGTGCCGAAAATGAGGTTCATTGAATTTTTCGTCGGTCCGTTTGTTCAACTTCAACTAAAAACTACTAAACGGATTTTTACCAAATTTTGTGTAGTAGTAGCTTAAAGCCAAGGTCAACATTTTGGTAGCCTGTCACTGCAGGGAAATTTTCGTTCTAATCACTGACTACGAAAATATGTGAACAAACTGGCAGGGAACAGCTAGTTCGTAATAAGAAGTTTAAGCTGTCGGTCTAAGATAGATAATACATTTTTGTCATCTTTGGTATATAGCAAAGTAAGAATATTTTCAATTTAGTTTAAACAAACATTTTTTGCCACGGGGCTCTCTTTTATTTTAACTTTTATTATTTTAAAACATATAAGTGGTCGTAATTTAAAAATTAAGTACTTTTTGCTACGCGTAGAAATCGCATTTGTGATTCTGTGGCCTGTTGTTGGACTTAATTTCACGAGTATTTTCATTCGATACCCGGGTTGGTACTCGGGTAACAATATGCAATTTTGTTTTTACAATTTTGTAACATAAACAATGTTATCCGAAATCGGATATGTGTCCGGTTGGCGATAAGCATGTCTCCTATTACATTATGGGATTGAGAAAAAATTCCTAGATAAGGTACAACCTCTGCTATCTCCCTTATCCCCGAAATAAAGATACTTAAATAACTCTACTCTGTGGTCTAGCGGTTCAGTTGTTGGACTTGACTGCATGATGTCCCGGGTTCGAATCCCGGATCGGGCAACAAAAGAGAATCGGGTTTTTCCAATTTTCTAATAAAAAAAATGTTGCTCGGGATAGGATATGTGCCCGGTTGGTGATAGGCTTGCCACCTATCACATTGTGGGACTTAGTATCTTCGGTTAGTCGTGGGTGCCCTGGTTGTGCCTCTGCCTACCTCTTCGGGGATATGGGCGTGAAGATACTGTTTTTTAAATAAACAGTAATCCTTTCAAATGCTATGGATTTTAGAAGCTTAAAACTACTGTAAAATATACATTTAATATAAAACTATACTCTTGCGATCTTGTACTATATATAAATATTTACAATACTATTTATTGTCATTTTGTCACAGCTTTTCGTTTCGTTTCGATTTGTCTGATAAAATCTGTCATCTACATAAATAATGTTCCTTAAACTGGTTTCATATAAAAAGGTAGCATAATATATTGCGTTAGAGACGACAGAAAGAACAATTTAGTTCTAAGAATATTGATATCGTTTCCCCGATCTTTCATTGTCAGAGAACTAATATTTTGAGGATGTATTATGTGACCTGAGCAGAAAATGTTAATTTAAGACTTTCTTTTTGTTACAAAATGGTATAGGTAAAGACCTCTTTTATAGATAAAACCATATTACTGTGTAATTGTTTTCTTTATTCATATTTTGCTATATTAGGAACTTATATAGTGTTTGAATAACAAATAAAACTTAAATAAGCACACCAATACCATATTACAAATACATACCATACCAATTCAAAAATATAACTAATGAGACAAAGTTACAAGTTCAAATCCTGTTTCTAGAGATTTCATTTATACCCCACAATGATAACTGTACGCCTGTATTGTAACATAGCTCGTCCTGAAATTTATATCATGTCATAAATACCTGCTAAAAACAGTTTCATTAAACGACTAGACCGTGTGTGTCATGGGTATTTTCTTCACTAACCCATTCAAAGCAATTGGGATAAGTTTAAAAGACGAATCAGAATAATCTTTTTTCACATGAACCATACAAGTGGTATTTTTGCGCGTCGACATTTTTTTAAACTACCACCGGATCGGAATCGCGGCCTCAAACTGAGAAGATCCGGCGAAAGAAACTCAGCGGGCTTGTCTTTTTTCAATAATAATATTTACAATATAATCTAGCTTAAAAATATAAATTACAATCTGATTTTAACTTACGCTTCCAGCTTCCACGTTCGCTTCCACGCTTCCAGGTTCTTAAAATTTTTTGCAGAAAATCAGTTTTAATTTGAGAGACTTGTCTAGGGATATTATTTTTAATATGTCTTAAGTATTTCATAATCGTACTTTATTAAAGTTGACAGCTTTGGAATTTCTTTCCCATTGACATTAGAAACTCCAGTTCGAAGATGACGTTTAAACATGCGTTGAGGAATCATGATCTAAATAGGCCGTGTTGCTCCGGTCTACTTTGCAGAATAAACCATCTTCCTTTCTGCTGGACAGCTCGTAAAAGGCGAGCACAGGTCTACCGTCATTCACATCGTCATACGAGAACGAGTAGATGGTAGAGTTTCGCAGTGACTCGTCCGGATTGGTACCACCACCTTACCTATTCCTGCCGCCATAACGTCAGCGCTTGGATTTGACGTGTTATTATAAGATATCTGGTAAACTCACTTTACGTAGAAGCCTAAGATCATGTCCTCAGGTTAGCAACGCAACCTTTGTGTGCCTAGGAGGCGTGAACTTCTAACCATAAGGAAATCCGTCTGCTTGTATGCCTTTCAGTATTACGAGTATTATTGATAAATCTTATGTGTTTTATAGATTTAAGTAAATTCGTAAGTACACATAGGTATGTATGTTTATGGATATTTTTGCTATTAATTTGTTCAATTGTTTGTGGCTATATATTATTCTAGCTTGTGTAGTTTATGTGATTATTTGTCCCTCCAATGTTACTACAAGTGTAATTTTTCAGTTATGATTATTTGTAATTTAAATATTAATATCTGGATGGCCGAGCTTCGCTCGGTATTTTTTTTAATGATTTCTAGCTAGATCGATTTATCGCCTCCGAAACTACTAAAAATACTAAATTTCATGAAAATCGTTGGAGCCGATTCCGAGATTCCAATTATATATATACAAGAATTACTCATTTAAAGGTATAAGATATGATGTTTTCCTTTTGCATACTGATTTATCATTTGATATATTTCTGCACCACCGCAATCATTTTGACTCGGCCTGTTAGCTGACTGGCACCACCATACATGGAACTGGTAGCTGTATGGCGTTAAGTCATTTTTTATGCATAAAAATAAATAAATAAATGTTGCTTATATAATATAAGCGTATCAGTGGAAAATGACTGGATATATTTGACCTTTTTATCATTTAGAAGAAAGATAATCTTAGTCACATTTTATCAAAATCGGGTGGGTAGTTTTAGACATAGATTTAATTAAATAAGTAGCGAAACTGTAATTAGATTTATTTACAAGAAATGATTCTGTTTTTCTCAAAAGCATTAGTATAAGTAGGTATACATAGAAATATTTTACAGACGAATGATATGGATTGGTCTAACTCCAACGTTTTCTTTTAGATAATTGTGTTATGGATATTAAACAACGATACTACCCAGAAAAGCAAACATCTCCATATCCCACAAATATGTTCCTCGTTAGGAATTGAACTTAACCCTCGTGGACGGTTGGTGGTATTAGTCGTACACGCTCACCTTTCACCCAACGAGTCGAAAATAAATTTCATAGACAGTATTGGCTACACGTCGCTAGTTCATAACATACAATTTATTGTTACTTTGTGTTTGACAAGTTTGACCGTGACATAGTCCGGGAATACAGAACGTGTACACAGCAAACAAACAATGTGTACTTTGTCTGTCCGTGTCGCCTAAGTAAATAGTAACTGAAAACTAGCAGAAGGTTCCCCGACGCTGGGACCTCGCCAAATTCTGTTGACGTCTTAGAGTTTGTTTTTGTTACTGTATAAACTAGAGTCTGCTCTTAGATTGTTAGCAAGTTGACCAATCTTTTTACAGATATTGGTGATAGTTTTATATCTATACACGTTAAACTAACTTCAAGTTATAACTATATTCTTTTAGTTAAAGCAACAAAAAGGGTTAAATTTTATTGCTGTTAAAATATTTTTAATGCTGTCAGATTAGCTTTAATACGACATTTCTACATGCATTCTTACATGCATCTATGATAAGTTTAAGCTGAATGTAAAACAGCAGAATCACCACCGTTGAGTGCACGCCAAGTTTTTGTGTCCAAAATTTTATTGAACTTTACCAGTCGTGCCGAGTAGTAGCAGAGAAGCCAGTTTTATCCATAGAAAGCGAAATCAATTTGATTTTTTTATTTGATTTTTTTTCATATAAATAATGTTATGTTAACATACTTAACTTGTAAAGCCAATGGCCGCTATTTAAACTGTGTGCACTGCGTAAGATCAACGCTGATTGAAGCTGTTATTAAGATATTATTATTTAATAATATGTTGTTAAGATATCATAGTTTTAAAATTTTCCACGTGTGTGTGTGCGTAGCATAAACTTCTACAAATTTTACAGAAACAAAAAAAAATACATTTTTTCACCTGCGAAAAGATTTAAACCCGCACCCTATCTTCTCAAGCTGACAAATGCTCTAACCGTTTGAGTTACTGTAGATTTAATTCTAGTAGCCAAATTTTAAATTCCTTTCGTACCGTTTACGCAAGTGGTAATGTACAATAGATATACTGGTTTGTGTAGTTGCTGTTATTACTATTATATCCGCGTGTTGGTCCGGGCTCCTTTGTAGAATAGACCATCTGCCTTCCTGTGCCAGGCAGAAGCATAGGCTTGCCGTCACTAACACCGTGATATCTGACTAGGTGGTAGAGTTTCGCAGCGACTCACCCGGATTGGTACCACCGCTTTACCTATTCCTGCCGCAATAACGACATGACGTGTTCCGGTTCGGAGGGTAAGGTAGCCGGTAAACTTACTTTTGCTCGAGGCCTAACATCCCGGCCTCTGGTTGGCAACGCACCATTACCACCTTTGGTGTCTCTAGGCGGCGGGAACTTCTTACCATCAGGAAATCCATCTGCTTGTTTGCCTTCCAATGTCATAAAAAACATATACGAAACTTAATGACCATAATGTAGTCAATACTCAATAACATCTTATAAGCGTTCCTACTGGACATTTGCTGCTCTGTGGTGCTACAGGTTCTTGACGGGTCGATTTTTTGTGGAAGAATCGTAATGAATAAAAACATTTTGATGATAATTTATTATTACAAAAATGTTTTAATAACTCGTATAATGAAGTCATAGTCCCAGACAGACATGTACATCACAACATATAACTTTCGTCTGTCAAGGTATTTTAATTGTAGCACTTGACCTAAGCTGGGAATAAATTACTACAAATTTAAAAAAAAGATAAAGGTTTTCAGAAAGTTATTAAAATATTACTAAGCCTCAATTTAAAACAACTTCAATTTACGTATAATTATGTTTTACAGCCTTCCAATATCAGTTGCCCCGTTCATGTGAAACTATTAAGGTTTAGACATGAAGTAATAAAAAAATTGTATGCAAACATACTTACAAGTATTTTAAGCAACTGTCTACTTACTTTTTAAGTTATCAATCTAGTTTACTTTCGACAATGAAATGCAAAGTACAAGACCAATTTATTGCCTATTTAAGTCCTTAAAAATTGAATACTGGTGCAAAAAATCTCGAGAGAGACAATAAACCAGTGTAAACATGCAAAATAACTCTAGATCAAATTATGCTCTACGACTAACTTGATTATATGGAAGTATAACATTGAATAACATTGAATGTTTGTTATTTGTAATATCCGGCCTTTGTGATGTCTGTTTATCTCACATTTTAATTATAATAAACGAATACGAGATATCGTATTTTTATTTTTTTAGCACTTGCCTTGTGCGTGGGATAAATTTCTTTAAATTTTAAAGAAAGAAAAATTTCGCCCCAGACAGGATTTGAACCTGTAACCTTTCGTCTCAAGTCGACGAATGCTCTAACCAATTGAGCTACTGAGGATTCAAGTCCCGTGCCGAAATTTTGTGGTGTGGCGAAAACGATGCAAGAAACGAAAGTTATGGCCATTCTAAAATGTGAATTTCATCTGTAATGATGAACTCATTTGGTGGGTACTCAGAATTGTGTATCTATAGGACATAACTACCCGCGTTAACGGGTTAGAAAGGAATTAAAAAGAGAAGAGCCAATTACTGCGCTCCCCCGTTCCATGATTACTATGAACAATGGCGCTCTAAAGTAAACGTCTTAAGCGACAAATCACTATTTTTGACACTATAAAAGTAATTTGAAAAAATTTTATGTATAAAAACTGAAACACTTATCTTTTAGGTATAGTACTTACCTATGTTTACGTTATCTGGTGTCGATATTTTCATATTTGAAGTAGACATTTGCGTTTTGCTTTCAAAAAAGGGTTAACTTTTTGACTTTTTTCTATCGAGCAAAGTGAAATGAATCGTGTTTTGGAAACACTAGTCTAGTAAAGGATATTCATGTTAATCTTGTGTATTTTTGTCACCAAGATCCATGATTGCTTTGTATTAAAAAAACAGTAAACTGCTGACGTATTTTAGCGTATATAGCCCCTTAAGTTGGTTAAAATCAGTTGGTTATTGGCCGAGCAATCGAGTAACAAACAAAAATGAAATAGAATATACAGTCGAATTGAAAACCTCCCTTTTTCTAGAGTTGAATAAAAATAATAGTTACTTATACCGAACATCATTAGTGAAATGGAAGTCGCAAATAGCAGTCAGTATATTACACTTATACACTTACCAGCTAGTGGTTTTATATTGCGGCGATATTTTTTAAGCGAAATGTTTGCGGCAAACCAGACCACATGTGGCGGAAAGCTCTCGCAATTTTTCAGCCGCTTAAAAAAATGATAAATTTAGCTTTTCATACCTGAAATGTGTTTTGCAAATGCATGTATCAGTTAGTTTTTCTAGCAAAACGTAAATATTTTTTAAGATTTATAACTTTGTGTAGTAACTCGAAGCCCCCTGATGGAAAGTTTAGTTGAGTCTAAGCTGGAGGCT
>NJDD01002528.1:244756-258356 GCA_002245505.1 Calephelis nemesis
TATTTCATCGATTTATCCATCATTTCTGTATCGACTGAAAAACTATCTTTATGCCCATATCTCAGGTAGGCAGAGGCACAACCAGTGTATCCTCGACTAGCCGGAAAAACTCAGTCCCACAATGTGATAGGTGGCATATTCAATCCTGGGCAACTATATTTTTATTAGAAAATTGAAAATAAACATTTTCTTTTTTTTCTTGCTCGACCCGTTGTTTGAAACCGGGATCTCCAGAAGCCAAGCCCGACGCTGGACCATTAGACATCCAGTACATCCTATAGTATCATAATATTGATTAATTAAATAAATATTGTACAACTATCTTTATTTATTATCTACTAACTCCAATCACGGGATTCACCGAGTTGCAAATTATACAAAATCTACATTGATTGTAGTCACATAGGCTATTTATTTATTCTAACGTTTAAAGCCTACTATGGAAAATTTTCATCTAAATCCAATACAAAGACATCCATTTATTTAGCAAACAATTCCTTATAAACAAGTTTTACACTTTAAACTTTTATTTAATAAAATAACATTAATTTAGCACAAAGGTAACATTACGACGACACATTATTTAAAAAAAGAAAAAAAGAAAGTATCTTCACGCCCGTAAACCCGAAGGCAGCACCATAACACAGGGGGCAGAGGCACAACCAGGGCAAACACGACTAGCTGAAGACACTAAGTCCAACAATGTAATAATATAGGTGGCAAGCCTATCGCCAACTAGGCACATATCCAATCCAACGTTATCTTTTTTTAAAAACTGAAAATATATATTTTCTAATTTTTTTCGTTGCCCGACCCGAACCCGGGACCTCAAGAAGACAAGTCCAGCGTCGGGCCGCTAAACCACAGAAAGATTACATAGATATAGATCACAAAGCGGCGATCACATTATTAGATTCTATTGGAAAGTGACATGTTCGGTATTTGAAATTTGGCACTGGAAAATACTGAAGTCCATCTGTCAAACGCTATTATCTAGTCAGCTTGAGTTCTCGTATGGAGACGGCTCCAACATAACAGCTATTAAAAAAGCATAGTCTCAAAGATCATGATGTAGGTTACATTAATTGAGTTCTTGTAGCTAAAACGTGGTTTTGCAGTTCATCACTTTCGTCGCGGTCGTTTGACGCTCTCGAGAGCGTCGTTAGGGCTCGCTCCAACTTCTTCACTTCATTTAACTCGTATCTTTTTATTTCTTCATCCAATGCTTAGTGAAGTTTGATTCGTAAAAACAGAAAAATCTTTTTGATATATCTAAAGTACCACCAACATATTATCTGTTTAGCAATTTACCCTTAACATATTTATTTTAATTTTTAGTTATTTAGTTATATATTTGTTGGTATAGCGGCATCGGTAATTTGTAAAAATTTCAGCTTTCTAGCTATTATGGTTTATGAGATACAGCTTGGAGACAGACAGACAGACAGCGGAGGCTAAGTAATAGGGTTCGTTTTAACCCTTTGGGTACGGAACCCAAAAAAAGGGCTGTGTTAACTAAGTATCTCAATGTGGTTTACATCAATAGAGTCCTCGTAACGTGGTTTTACAACGTGGCACTCTCGTCGAGAGCGTTTGAAGCTCTCGAGGGTATCGTTACCGGGGCAGATGCTCCCATTTCCGCGTTTGTTAAACTCGTTGCAACTTTTTAATTCAAAGCTTAATGAAGTTCAACTCTTTAAACATATTTACATATTTTCTAGTGAAATTGCTGGACATCAGAAGATTTTTTCAATTGAATATCCCCGAAGAGGTAGGCAGAGGCACAACTGGGGCACCCACGACTAGCCGAAGATACTAAGTCCCACAATGTTATAGGTGGCAAGCCTATCGCCAACCGGGCACATATCCCATCCCGAGCAACATTTTTTTATAAGAAAATTGGAAAAAGCCAATTTTCTTTTTGTTGCCCGGCCCGGGACTCGAATCCGGGACCTCGTGCAGTCAAGTCAAACAACTGAACCGCTAGACCACAGAGGCGAGCGAGTAATGTTGTTAATTATATTAACTTCATTTGATTTGAAACGTATGTTTATAATATCTTTACTTAAAGTTACGTTTGACGTAAGTTATACCAAAAACCTCTCAAGTTTAGTGAATCAGATGCCATTATCAACTTTACTGGATTTCATTTTACTCGGTGCGAAACTCTACCAATAGTAGTACGAAATATGAACTGTCAAATATTAAAAAAGTTGGCGCAAGTTGATCTACGCTAGCCATTAATTAGGATTACAATTAGGATTGCATATAGGATAGGATTATAATTAGGATTACATAAATATATAGTTTTTTAAAAAACAATATATTTATGTTTTGTAATCCTACTAATATCATAAATGTAAAAGTTTATATGATCGTTTGTTACTCCTTCACGCAAAACTGCTGAATCGATTTTCATGAAATTTGGCACACACATAAAGGGTAACTTGGATTAATACATAGGATAGTTTTAACTCTGAAAAAATCCCTGTGGCATCATTAACCACGCCGTTAACACCACGGTTAGCACATACGATAGTTTTTATTTCAAACAAATGTTCCTGGGGGACCACTAACCACGCGGTCAAAGCCACGGGCAACAGCCTGGTTTTTAATGAAAAATATATTTTAAACAGTTTTAAGAAAAGGGCTTAACTAAGTATCTCAATGTGGTAAAACATCAATAGAGTCCTCGTAACGTGGTTTTACAACGTGGCACTCTCGTCGAGAGCGTTTGAAGCTCTCGAGGGTCTCGTTACCGGGGGAGATGCTCCCATTTCCGCGTTGTTAAACTCGTTGCAACTTTTTAATTCAAAGCTTAATGAAGTTCAACTCTTTTAAAATATTTACATATTTTCTTGTGAAATTGCTGGCAGCAAATATTGTTTGTTAAATATATCATTACACTTGATTTTTATCTTTACTTCAAGTTCATTTAACGTAAGATATTGCAAATTAAATAGTTCAGAATCAGAATCAGAATAATCTTTATTCACATGAACCATACAAGTGGTATTTGTGCGCGTCGACATTTTTTAAACTACCACCGGATCGGAATCGCGGCCTCACACTGAGAAGATCCGGCGAAAGAAATTCAGCGGGCTTGTCTTTTTTCAATAATAATATTTACAATATAATCTTGCTTAAAAATACTAATTACAATCTGATTTTAACTTAAATAAAAGGTACAAAAAATTACATTACAAATTGCAGTGGGAGATTGAAACCTCTATTCCCAAGCATGTTCATCTTCCAAATACTCTGAGACCGTATAATAGCCTTTTTGACATAATTTTGCTTTGATACATTTTTTAAACTTATTTATAGGTAGATCTCTAATACCAATGGGCAGCTTATTGTAGAAACGTTATATCAAAGACCTTTTAAGTTTAGTGAATGACATTCATTATCACTGATATATTAGTAATCGTAAACTATATTGTTATACCAACCATACATGCCAACATAACCAGATAACTTTTGCCTTAATTTGGTAGCATAGAGCCAATCAGAAATCTTTTTAAATACTTATTCATACACAAAATTAAATCAAATTAATGTTTTGGATTAGGAGGAGTTAATTCAAAAGCACATATATAAAATGTTACCTTTATATGTTAGCAGGTGAGGTAGTTTATTATCAATTTAGAAGGAATTATTTTGAAGTTTGCAAGAATTGCACATCCGTCAATTTCAAAGTTAGCTGAATGTAATGAAATTTCGCTCGCATGGAGTCTATGACCGGGAGAAAGGTAAAGTCTATTACTTAATCCGATATTCTAACGACCTCCAGTAAACAATAAACATCTTTAATACGCATGTAAAGTCAACGCACCAACTAGTTTCAGATAATATCAATTTATGAACTGGTTCAAAAAGGCACTTAATGAAGCATCTCAGTATGAGCTACACCAATATGATCCTCGTAACAGTGACTTAGTTCCGCAACGCGGCACTCTCGTTGAGAGCGTTTGAAACTCTCAAGGGTGTCGATACGAAGGGTGACGCTCGCATTTCTATGCTTGATTTGATTCATTGCAGCTTTTGAATGCAATGCTTAATAAAGCTGTATTAAAAATATATTTACCACTACTTTAGGGCCGCTTGCAGGTTCTGTTTAAACCTAACATGGAGTCAAACTGTCCAATATAGAGCAAGTAAGTAAGTGTCCTCACGCCCATATCCCTGAAGAGGTAAGCAGAGGCACAACCACGGCACCCACGACTAGCCGAAGACACTAAGTCCCGCATGTGATAGGTGGCAAGTCTTTCGCCAACCGGGCACATATAGCCAATCTCGAGCAACATTTTTTTTAGAAAATTGGAAAACCACACTTTTTTGGTTGCTTGACCCGGGAATCGAACCCGGAACCTCATGAAGTCAAGTCCAACACCAGGACCGCTAGACCACAGAGGCGATATTAGATATAAACTGTCAAATATATAGTGATTCAATCGAAGTTAGAAGTTAATTCAGAAACAAAACTTTAACCTACACGTGCAACGTGCAAGTTGCAATGTTTCATCTTCAACGTAAAAAGAGAGGTATTATGAGTTTGATGCATCTGTGTGCATGTGTGTGTATGTGTATGCGTGTAAGTTGTGTGTATCTCTCTGTCTGTGGCATCAAAACTGTTCTGAACATGATCTAGAGATAGTTATTAGCTGCATCAGGTTTGCCATCTATCACATTTAGTTTCCCGGTTATAACCGGATATACCGGGTAACCGGGTATATATATACCTCTGTCTTCCTGTTAGATGATACTAACTTGTCATTATTTTATTTTTTACTTTTCAATGTCTTGTGAAAAATTTTGCTAGTTTAGTCAGTTACAATTGGTAGAAAGTTGGTAGGAGACGTGTATTTCTTGCAAGTAAGAAATCCACCTGCTTGTTTGCATTCTAGTAATATAGTGAGCGTAATAGTCAGCTATATTAACAACGATTTTATTAACAATTAATAATCGCCTCTGTGGTCTAGCGGTTCAGTTGTTGGACTTGACTGCATGAGATCCCTGGTTCGAATTCCGGGTCGGGCAACAAAAAGAAAATTGGGTTTTTCCAATTTTATAATAAAAAAAATGTTGCTCGGGATTGGCAATGTGTCCGGTTGGCGATAGGCTTGCCACCTATCACATTGTGGGACTTAGTGTGTTCGGCTAGTCGTGCCCTGGTTGTGCCTCTGTCTACCCTTTGGGGATATGGGCGTGAAGATGCTTTTTTTTATATTAACAATATGTATATTACACATATACAAATAAGAAACAAATTCAACAATGTCACAATAGAATTCATAAAATATACAATAGCTACATTCCACGGCTTGCTATGAGAGCTCGTAACCAGTAGTTTTATGTTCTGTAATTCTGACAATCATGGTCGGATGTTGGTGAGTTTGTTGCGGGTTTAATTTGTGTCGGCGACAAATTAACTTTGTTTATTTTACGACTGTCAGTGGTTTTATCGACGCTTAATTTAACTGATTTTCCTTAAATAAAAGCTATTTGACGAATACGGAATAATTAAAAATTAGATAAATGTGGTTGAAACTAAAGCGCTACGGAAAATCTGTGGCATAACGCTCGCTGACCGCATTCGTAGCAGTAATATTTGAGAAAGAGAGAGGTTGAAAAACGTGTTGATATTGAAATGAGAAAGGGCATGCTCCGCTGTTTCAGTCTTTTGAAAATAATAACAAATGAAATATTGACAAAGCAGATACACAATGCGAATGTGGATGTATGTAGCTACCGGGGAAGACCTAGGTTGACATTCCATTCCGAGGACTTAGTCAAGAGACCGGCATCGGCGTGTTTGTCTGAAAAGGGTGAAATGAATGTAAAGAAAGCAAGACAGGTTTGTCAGGATCGTGAGGTTTGGCGATCGATACCTACTCCCTGCCTACCCCGTAAGGGACTTGGCGTGAGATATGTATTTGACAGATTTCAATAAAAAATTACAAAGTAGAAGAAAATAACCTTTCGACTAATCCGATTTGTAAGGAAGCTTAAATTTAATTTAGGTAGATTTTCGTTTACTATCGGCCAGTCGTAAACGAGTTGAGACCTGTGATTATATCATCCACGAGGCAGATTTATTATGTTGTAATTTATATCAAATTATGGCTTCTGTGGTCTAGCGGTCCGGGTGTTGGACTTGACTGCATGAGGTCCCGGGTTCGAATCCCGGGTCGGCCAACAAAAAGAAAAATTGGATTTGTCCAATTTTCTAATTACAAAATGTTGCTCGGGATTGGAAATGTGCCCGGTTGGCAATAGGCTTGCCACCTATCGCATTGTGGGACTTATGCCCGATTTCACCAAGAGCCCCTATAATTAGGGGACCTTTTAACGTTACTTATGGGACTGTTTTCCATATAAAACAGTCCCCTAAACTACGTTAAAAGCCCCCTAAAATATAGGGGCTCTTGGTGAAATCGGGCATTAGTGTCTTCGGCTAGTCGTGTGTGCCTTGGTTGTACCTCTGCCTACCTCTTCGGGGATATAGGTGTGAAGATACTTAATTTATGTCAATTTTATTAAAAAATAACCATCCTATTTAAATGATTACAATTTAGTGTCAGGACTCACCATGTTTTTATTAATTTAGGTTTTTTAATCAAAACTTTATCAGACAATACCTTTTCTTTCCTCTCAACGCTCATATTATTGAATAGGTATGTAGAAATGCTACCACGGTATCGATGACTACCCGAAGGTGCTTAGTCCCTTGGGTCGCTTCTTGCGACAGGATGCTATTTGCTAACCTATTTAATGCGGAAAAGCATTGTTTTTTTTATAAATTTTGAAGAAAGACAAAAATAGGTGAAGAAAGGAGTCGAAAATTTTCTTTCTTAAAAATGTATCTGTCTATAGAAATTATGTTCGTGAAGTACCATATGTCAGCCAGCCTTTTTTTTTTATGATAATGGAAGGCAAACAAGCAGGCGGATTTCCTGATGGTAAGAAATTCACGCCGCCTAGTGACACCAAAGGTGGGAATGGTGCGTTGCCAACCTGAGGCCGGGATGTTAGGCCTCGAGCAAAAGTAAATTTAACGACTATCTTACTCTCCGAACCCGAACACGTCCACGGCAAGCATTTGTCGTGGTGGCAGGAATAGGTAAGGCGGTGGTACCAATCCGGGCGAGTCGCTGCGAAACTCTACCACCTAGTATGATGTTACGGTGTTTGTGACGGCAAGCATTTGCTCGCCCTTTACGAGCTGCCTGGCAGGAAGGCATATGGTCTATTTTGTAAAAGAGCCCGGACCAACACGGGGAAAAAGATGAGATACGATGACAAGTGAGATTATTCGACAGGATCTAACAGAATAATCTAGCTATCTTAATTATTATTTCACTAGCAAGTGATAGTGTTCTCACATTCGTTATCGTAAAGGATTACTAATAAAGTGATTAGATTTTATGCCTCTGTGGTCAAGCGGTCCTGCGTCGGATTTGACTTCTTAAGGTCCCGGGTTCGATCCCCGGGCAGCGCAATTATAATAGAAAAAACAATAATAGAAAATACTTTAAATTTTATAATAAAGATAACGTTGCCCGGAATTGGATATGTGCGAGGTTGGCGATAAGTTTGCCACCTATCATATTGTGGGACTTAGTGTCGTCGGCTTGTCGTGGGTGCCCTGGTTGTACCTTTGCCTAACTTTTCGGGGATATGGGCGTCAAAATACTTTTTTGTTAGAGATAATATGATGCGAAACACGTGAAATTTAAAGGAGATCGTCACATCCCCACATTGTTTAAAGAGGAAGCTCAAAAATACATGAACCATTTATTCGAAAGCATCTGTAAATGTAATCCCTGGAAAATGCACTGCGAATTTAATTTCAGAATTTAAACCAACAGCAATAAGCCCTGAAGGTAATACGAGACCTCATTTCACCTGAGTCGGTCGGAGTTGTTCAATTACGGAGTAATCCGCCGTGAAATGCTGACCGACCGACCGACCGACCGACCTACACACCGCTACATACTCTCGTCCCACTACAGTTGATACGAGGTCAAAAGGTATTACATATCCAGCAAATACTGACACAAAGTTATATTTTTAACTTTAAATTGAAGATTGCGTTGACCGCCTAGTTGGATTGGCGTACACTCCTAGCTCCAATCACTTAGGTTTGATTCCCTACATAACAAGCGTTTATGTATTGAGTATAGATGTTTTTATTTCCGGGTCCGTGTGTTTAGTATTTCTATGATGGTATTATTAATAAGTAACTAATAAATATCTCTGGACAAGTTACACAAATTGAATCTAACCCCAAACAAAGTAAGCAAACTATATTTTTGTGTCTTAGTCAACGATTCTCAAACATATAGTAGAGACCAGAATAAATTTAATAAACACTCAGACCCGGAAAATGCAGATATCTAAATGTTCATCACACATATATGCGTGCTCCCGTCGGGAATCGAACCCGAGCCTCGCGGATGATCAATATAGTTAGGCGTGTTTGCTAGCCACTCGGCTAACAATGCCAATCTATTTATGTAATTATGGGTATTAGTATCGATGCCTAACACTTACAATAAAAAAATGTAATTTGTATACTTTTGGGTTGTAATATACCAATGAAGGTCCAGAGCTAGTTAAATATTAAATGTCGTATTTAATAAATGTACACCTGAAAGCACTAAACGAATACCGCTAACAATTTTTAAGAGGATGGTGTTATGATAGAAAATATGTGTGCGGCGATAGTGAGGAGGATATACAGTGACAAAGAGTACATTTTATTTCAATATCTAAACAGATCGTTTCTGTGGTCTAGCAGTCCGGCGTCGGACTTTACTGCTTGAGGGCCCAGGGTTTAAAAAAATTAAGAAAATGTATATTTTCAATTTTTGACGTGACAACGTCTTAAATTAGGTCGTGGCTCGGAGTCACTGTTGAAAAAGTGTAACGCTCGCTCACGTCTGTTACGATGAGTCACCGAACAAGAGAGAGGCCTGCCGCCTTGCGTCTCTCTCCCACATATTCTACCGAGAAAAAGACGTTGTCACGTAAAATTTTCGCCCTTAAATCCGACTTTACAGGCAACCATTTTTTTTAATAAAAATAACGTTGCCCCAGGATTGGATATGTGCCCGGTTGGCCTATCATATTGTGGAACTTAGTGTCCTCGGATGTTCGTGAGTGCCCTCGTTGTGTCTCTGATTGCCACTTGACTTCTGCCTTCCTGCCAGGCAGCTCGTCAAAGGCGAGCATAGACTTACCGTCACTAACACCGTGACATCTTACTAAGTGGTAGAGTTTCGCAGCGACTCGCCCAGATTGGTACCATCGCCTTACCTATTCCTGCCGCCACAACGTCCAATGCTTGTCGTTGACGTGTTTCGGTTCGGAGGGTAAGGTAGCCGGTAAATTTACTTTTGCTCGAGGCATAACATCCCAGTCTCAGGTTGGCTTCGCAGCATTACCACCATTGGTGTCTCTAGGCGGCGTGAGTTTCTTACCATCAGGAAATCCGTCTGCTTGTTTACATTCCATTATCATAAAAATAAATAAAAAATAAAAAAAACATACTTAGATACATATTTACATCTAAACGAATTCCCGCGGGAAACTAAATATATTCAATTCGCATTATTCGCATTATAACCGCCGGTGACGTCTGTTGTTATACAATTTACTGTCCGATATTTATTAACAATAGGTTTTTTATTTGAAACTTTCAGTTTCACGCAGCTTCGCCTGCGTAACTTGGCTTCTACTGCACCGATTTTAATAAAACAAAGTCTATGGTACTCAAGGATAATGTAGCATTCTAAATGTGAAGGAATTTTTGAAATCGGTACAGTAGTTTCAGAGCCTATTTATTTCAAACAAACTAACAAGAAATCAAATCTTCCCTGTTTATAATATTAGTGTAGACTATAGAGACAAGTTTTCGGAAAAAGTGTATTTTTTTCTTTAAAACCAACGAATGAGCTCTTAATTTAGAATTACCATTATTTGTTTAATTAGGTAAGTACTTTAATTAGTATAAGTGAACTGTTAAACCTGTTCTGATAAAATCAAAAGCTACATATGGCTCATTGAGCACAAATGAAATACTACGCTCCTTTTCCGATTTAGAACAAACTAGCGTAGACCTCATCAAGAATAAAATCTTTTCCCTTAGAAATAGTCCGGGAGCCAGCAATAGATTTTCATTACCAAGTTCCTCTCAAGCGGTAATTAGTGAAATGCATCAGAGTATAGTATTATTAAACCTCTTCTCTCTTCATTCTCTATAAGCATTGAAGGTGAAAAGTACCCAACATATTTCATTTTCAAATATCTTGATCCCTACTAAAGTTAGAGGATTTTTTAAATCAAAGCTCAAAAAATTCTTTACAAAATAGATATAATATTAAATTAATTAGTGCCAATTAAAAGAGATACAAATACTATCGAAGTTTCAATATACACAAAGAATTCTAACGAAATGTTTTTATTTCTTCTCACCAATTATGTCTTGAGAGGAAATAATTAACCAAATTTGCACCTGACTCCCGGACTAAAACAGGACCAAAAAGGAGTTCTGTCCACCTTTTCTAGTTGGTAGAGTATTTTGCAAATGTTAGTTGGTATTTAGTAGTACCAAACCCAATACTAATCTCTGGTGGTACTGACTTAGCTATATCTTTCTCATAATGTCAGTTTCATATTTTTGTGTACCGTATTACGGAGCAGGGTAGCTCTAAAAACTTACCTGTGCGGTAACAGACCTTGAAAAGTATCGTTATAAACTGGACGGCTTAGGCCAAACTTGGTAGATTTCCTGCAAAGACTCACTACTAAAACCGATGACAATAGACAAATAAAAATAATTCTTATAAAATCATTTAAATAAAATTCTCGTGTCACAATGTTAGTAACCGATGTAACCTTAAGTTCTATTCCAAAACGGCTTTACAGATTTTCACCCAAATTTTATGCTTCACAATTTATTTTTTAATGAAATAAAAAATAAATTGTGAAGCATAAAATTTGGGTGAAACTCATTACGTACCTACTTATGTATTAATGTTGACTCGTCCCAATTTGTTACTAAAATCACATAAAAATATCAGCCGGGTCAGTTGGTATTGGATATATTTCTGTGCCTCCTGTGAAAACTGATACAAGTCGAAAATCATCATTTTACAGGAGAGCGAAAACAAAGTTTAAAAAAATCTAGCTTATAAACCAAGAGAGCTAAACTTGATCCGATCACTTATTTCAATTGATAAAATCATGATCTTTAAACGTGCATTCATAGTTTTTTGATAAAGTTTATAAATTCGGAGAAAATCGAAAAAAAAACTGTGAGTTATACCCATTCATATGTCGAATACAAGGAAAAATTATGTGTTATATGATACACAATCATCATAATACTGAAGCTCAACTTTATCCATAGGAACTTAAATTTTCACAAAACTGGCTATAAAATAGAAGTAGATTACTTAAAAACTATGAAATAGCGTGGTTAAATAATTAATAAATATCACATTTTGTGTTTTATTATCAATTAAAACATAAAGTGTCACTAACATTGAATCATAAAAATCTAACAAACTTCTGGAACTAAAAAAAAATAAAAATTTCATAACCAGATCACAGCTTTTCTTAGCCTATACCACTCTTATATTATGGGCTTGTACCATAAATAAGGTTGTAGAGAGATCAAAAATGACTTAAGTACGTAGGTAGGGAAGGGTTTATAGCTAATTTACAGAAACAGCAGTCTTTGATCAAATTTATATGCTAGTACTTGTCGTCAGAATCAATATCAATGTCTGGAGAAGTGTCTTTGGCATTATTTTTGCAGCTCCGACTTCTATAAAACACGTGACACAATCTTATGTATAAAGCACAACAAAATCTAAAAAATCCTTTTTCTATTAAAACTGCAATCTTGAAGAAGTAGGCTTTAGGCACCATATTTATTGTTATCATATCGTAACAATTTCCACGTTTAAAACAATGCATTTTTGTAATGATACCGATTACCTTCGGTATCCTTGAACTCTTTTTTGTACATAAAACAGGCAACATTTTCTTTGATATTCAAAACAGTTCGAACTTCAACCCACAGGAACTTTTCATTGACTGAAATTTTCTTCGAGTCATAAAAATGATCATGTGTCATTTCAAAAACTGTAAACTTTGCTGCTTTGTTCAAAGCTGTACGCACTAGTTGATACCAATCTCTAGGTAAGTGAATATCCATAGTGGTGTGTTTTTGTTACGCTCAATCAAGGCATGGTCAGTATCAGCCTCCATATGTGTATGGCTTTGAACAAGAAACTTATGTTCAATGGAATGTAATTGTGGAGATAGTTTAGCAACGAGCATCAACATAGTTGTGACAATGCAATTTTTGTTTTGTCCGGGGCAACTATCAGAGTACATTATCAGCTTCTTGGCATTTGACTTGAATTGGTTGTTGACAATTGAAAAGTTCGGCAATTGATGAATAACAAAATCATGCAAGCATGTAGCTACCTCATTTGCTTCTCTATTGCTTGCACACTTTGGCCATATGTGACAGAGAGCTTTGTTCATTTTTAAATCATGTATGGTGAAATTTTAGGTCCTTTATGTTCTAACTTGTAACACTTAGAACTTGTTATTACTAAAATATTTTTTCAGAAATGTATGAGTTTTAAATTCAATTTCAACTTGTATTCCTTTACACAAATTTTTTGTGATATTCATAAAAAAATCGTCAAATTGGTTTCGGATTGGTAGTTACATGTTGACTTGTACCCTTGTCTTCTGTTATAAAAGGTTGGTTTAAAGTAATATAACTCAAGTTATATCAATATTCGCAAAAAAATACTGAAAAATAATATGTGAAAATTAATTCAATGCTTTTTGTACCACAAAGCACGAACAATTGTTTTGAACCGCAACTACATAATGGGGTTATAACTCGACATACAGTAATATGTACCATAAATAAACTAAAATGATGCTAGTTGTATCACTTTTCACAAAATTATCTTCGAAATGATAGCAGATAGTAGAACGTGAGTTATACCAAAAAACGTGATTTTTTTCTAATCATTTCTGTATAAAAAAACTATAAAAGGGTACAAGTCGATTTGTATCACTTTTCACAGGAGGCACAGATTTATTCACATCAAATCTCCTGCAAAAAGCCTCTAGTGCCTAATGTAACGATTTCTGCAAACCTATCACGATTTTTCCATATTATTACGCCCGCGTTTCCATTCAAACCCGATTAAGAAATAAGTAAAAAGCTTTCACATTAAAGATTATTTTCGTCCAATGTAGATGTCGCTGTTCAATTGTAAATCGTGCAACTTGTCGTTTTCATTAGAAATTTCAAATAGTTTAATGAAGTGTTAAGCTTTCAGACATTTAATGACGGAAATGATAACTTTTTTTTATTAATTTTTAAAGACTGCATTGTTTTATGCAGTTAGTGTAGTGGTAGTCTATAGCAGTGTTGCCACATCTACCAACTTTTAGGTAGTTCTAGTAGAGGTGCGATATACTAGTAGGAGTGTGTAATATAGGGTTTTTAAGATATCGAATCGAAACTATATATTGATATCCGGTATCGGATTCCGAA
>NJDD01002528.1:258415-268511 GCA_002245505.1 Calephelis nemesis
GAGCTAGTGTTAGTATACTTTTTTTATATAAAAATATTTTAAATTAAATCTCATTGAAATCTTCCCTTCATACTTTACAAAGGCTTAGGAGTCTTAGGAGTTTTTAAAAAAAATGTAGGTAGGTGATGTCTTTATTATTTTTGCTTTTTTCATAATAGTTTCTCCAATGACACTAGCATATAGTTTTTTTAAAATATGTTATCAAAATCTGGTGACATTTTTGAATATTAAGTTAATTGATTTAAAATTTATGTACAGTATCTTTATATCTTTACATGCTGACATTTGTGCGTAACGGTGAAAATCTGGAACAAAATGTGGTTTCCCTTACTAATATGTGTTGATAGATTCCGTTTTAATAAAAGCACTAAAAACCACCAGAAAAAATAAAAGCGCTAAATAGTGAAAAAGTACCACTAAAAACCTTGAAAAAGCGCTAGTTCTGGTGGAAAAACCACCAAGGTGGCAACACTGATCGAAACCGACCGACACAGCTTGTGAGTGTGTGAGTATTGAGTAATAAACTCGCCATCGAGTACGAGTGCCACACGCGTACATGCAAGTCTGGCGCCGCGCCGCAAGGGCATCGTACGCCGTACGCCTAAATACTCGGAGACGCGTTTATGTGGCGTACGCGGAATAAGTCTTTACGCGTCCAATCAAAAACCTGTTCCAAAAACCTATTCCAGTATATACGTCCCACTTCTAAGTTCTACCAACTTTGCCATTAGTCTACCTGTCTACCAACCTAAGCCTCAAATCTACCTATTTTTCAAAATTTTTAAAAGTGTTTTTTTATTTTCTTATTTTCACAATTTTATGAAACGTAAATGTAAACGCCATTATTGAAAACATTTTTTTTCTTACTGAAGCATGAGGTGGTATGGCTTTGTGACTTAGCTCAACGGCGAATAAAAAATAAAAACACTTACTGTTGACATTTAATTTTACTATTGACGTTTAAAGAAAAATGCATTCTCTTTTATATGGAAAGTTTAATACAAATAAAGCAACGTTTTTGTTTTGAAGAGAAGCAAAGATTGAAATCTCTTGCATTTATGAACCCTCAGCATTTAATTGAAAAACATGCAGTCCCATCTGTTGCTCATATAGGAGTTCTGTTCCCAGGCAAGTTTTAGTTATTAATTTTATCTACTTAAGACTTTTTTTTTCATTTTAATTTAATTATTTATTAATGTAAATATAACTCCTTTTTTCAGGACTATTATCAGATGACCGAATTAGACAGAGAGTGGAGATTATTGAAAAACATGGCACTCCCCTTTACAGGAAAAAATGCTGATCCTACACCTGAAGAGTTCTGGAAGCATGTTTCTTTAATCAAAAAATGAGACCAGGGGCCCTACCATGAACGCTTATAGCAGTATTATTTCCATCTTGCTAAATGTCTGCCTTTATAAGAAACTTTATGGTATACGTCATAAGGTTGTCTTTCTCGACTGACAATTAGTATTGTTGAAATAGTACTGTTTGAAGAGCTTATGGTAACCCCCCAGTGTCCAATGTTACCTCTGCTATGTCAATTCAGAAGAAAATTACTGGCACTTCCTCATAGTAGTACCAATGTTAAGAGACTGTTTTCCTCTATTAATAATATGAAAACCTGCCAAAGATTTATTGTAAAGAATAATGGGCAGCCTAGCAGTGATCATTTAAAACTTTTTAATAAGAATATATATAAACACAAACAATTAATTAAAATTATTATTATTTATGTATTTTTAATTTAAAAAAAAACTATTAAATTAAGGTGGTAGATCTACCTATTTTTAATCTTGGATACTACCAACTTCTACCGATTTTCGGCACATATTCTACTAATTTTCTAAAATAAGGGTTGGCAACACTGGTCTATAGTATAAATACAAATTGCTAAATATCTTAACGGAAGTAAACTAAACTAAACTTCCGTGAAGTAAACTTCCGTTCCGAACGACTGAACCGATTTTGCTAATTCTTTTTTGGTTGTGTTAGTTAGAGTCAGAAGAAGGCTGAAGGTTCCTATTAAGAGAAAAACGGGAAAATGGGAAAGACAAAATACTTTCTTTTTCATATACAAACTGAACGGGTGGAACGAAGTTCGCCGGGATAGCTAGTAGTAAATAAATATGGGTTGGACTACCGACTAGGGATTCGTTCCACACGTTCCTAATAGAGATGGGTTGTACTAGGTAAAGATAAGGTTAAGTCCACCTGTTCCCATTCCTTAAAAATACGTGATCCAAATACCTATTCCACCTAGTATCATCTGCGATATACGTTGCGAGTCTTGTATGTATTAAGTCTGGGAAGAATAGATGAAATCATTGGTCACTAAGGTTACATCTCTTGACCCTTGACTTGAACAGGCTTAGGACTAAACTTACAAATGCAGTATAATATTAATCAAGAGTGCAATACCAGTAGTGCGTAAGTTGGCGAATTTAAAAAAATTAAATTAATTTTATTTACAAATATTACCTTTATAATTTACTAGCAACCCGCCCCGGCTTCGCCCGATTTTGAAATATACATATATAGGATATAGGACTTCAATCAATTTATCTATTACAAAAACCGCATCAAAATCCGTTGGGAACTTTTAAAGATTTAAGCATACAAAGGGACATACATAGGGACCAAAAAGCAAGCGACTGTGTTTTAGACTGTAGTGATTGCGTTGTCTCGTTTCCACCTGCCTAGAGCAAGATAGCAGATATAAAGCAAAACACGTGTGAGTGAGAAAGAATAATATGTACGAATGAGTTATTGTACGCGATACGCGTAAGCGCTGTCATCCAGCGAATATGAGGTATACGAGACTAGGTGGACTAATGCCCGATTTCACCAAGAGCCCCTATACTTTAGGGGACCTTTTAACGTTACTTATGGGACTGTTTCCATATAAAACAGTCCCCTAAACTACGTTAAAAGTCCTCTAAAATATAGGGGCTCTTGGTGAAATCGGGCATAAGTCTTGCGAAAATTGGAATAGGTGCGGCGTAGTCGCCGAAAATACCTAATCTTCTGATCTGTTCTAGTATTTACGCCTCACCTCTAGAGGTAGGTTGTACTAGGTAAAATAGAGATCAAGTCCACTGATTGTTCCTAGTCCTTAAAAATACGTGATCCAAATACCTATTCCACCTAGTCTCACATAGTATCGACTATGATACACGTAGCGAGTCCGGTCATCTGTAAGTACCTATTAAGTCGTGAAAGACTAGACGAGCTCATTGATAATTTCCTCATACTTTAACAGCGGCATAATAGGTATTAATCATGAGTGCAATGCCAATCGTTAGAAAGTTGAAGTATTTAAGAGATTATACCTAGTTCATTTTATTTACAAATTTGTTATTTATTCCGTGGTCTCATTTCCACCTGCCTTGAGCAAGATAGCAGATATAAAGCAAAACACGTGTGAGTGAGACAGAACAATATAAATGAACGAGTGTTGTACGTTATACGCGTAAGCGCTGTTATCGAGCGAATAGGGACTACACAAGACTAGGTACACGAGACTAGGTGGACTTAGTCTTGCGAAAATTGGAATAGATGCGGCCTAGTCTCCTAAAATACCTGTTCTTTTTATCTGTTCTAGTATTTACGCCTCACCTCTAATTCGTTTCACCCGTTCCTAAATCCTAATCCCCATAAATACCTATTCCATTGAATCCACCTTCACCTAATCCACGTAACGGAATTGGAATGAAATTCAGAAAAATGGAGCAGTTAATAGATGATATTAAACCTTATTAGTAATTGTGTTCCTAAGACATATTTGTCGCAAAATCCGTATTCCTGCAGTCAGCTTACGCGTGATTGTCAACAAAAATCCACTGAAGTTTGCCAATTTTGTGTTTGAAGTAATATAACAATGTAATCTAAAAAACTGCAAATGAAAACTGTTTTATATTCTAACCAATGGTCTCTCGTTTCAGGTAAGTACTGCCTGTTATCAAATATAGAGCTGGTATTCTGCTGCAGTGGATTATCATCTTTATCCCTTTACAAATAAGGTGAGTTTTACTAAAATCGGTGCAATTACTAAGTGTCAGACAACAAGTAACATGTTTATAATTTAAGAGTACGGCTATTTTCGAATAACATCGTTTCCTACATTTGCATAAATATAATGAAGTCAAGTTTGGTGTAACATCTACAACTCGAACACTTGTTGTCGCCTCGGGCTATGTCAGCACTATATTTTTTATTTTAGTATAGCCAAATGTTATTAAAGTAGATAAACAGCTTCATTTGCGTAATTAGAAAAACAAAATGTAAAATAACGTTAAAAACAGTAATGTCATAGACAAAATAGAAGGTTGAATGTTATATTTTATTATCTATGCAAGAGCGCGGTTTCGATGGATTATTCCCGCCTTTTCTATTAATTGTAAAAAAAAAGAGTAATAAAGTTTTACTTGGAAAATTAATATACATAATATATTTCTATTCAATATATTAATATATTAGCAACAATAAAAGCTCCAATAAAAGTCATTTATACACTGCTGTTCTGATTTTTATAGTTTTTTATTTAGATGTGTCACTGCACTGAATAGCAGAATAAATATTAAAGTTATTTAAATGAAAAAAAAAATGCACGAAGCTAACAAGAACAGCTCACAAATGTACTCGATTATAAAATAGCTTTGTTAGTGAAATATCCCAGAAAAGGTTGTCGGGATAAGTTGAAGTAAGTCGTCATGTAACGGTGATACCTTTAACTGTAAATGTTGTGCAGATTTCTACAGACTTTCTACAAAAAAGTTAGACGCCTTTTTTATAATTTATTTCTCTTTTTTTCTTTAGGTTTTGGCCTTCACGTTAGTATTTTGACATTAGTCAAGTAGAAATTTGCTTAAAATTTTATATCAATTTTCATCAAATACAATTAGTTATCAGTCATAAGTCGTCAGTAAGTCATGTCAGGCTCTTGAGTAAAGTAGTGGCCTCATTACACAAGCTCTATATGAGATTTGGCGGCAACGAGCAAACACACGATACCTACGCTAATTTTTTCACTAACATTTCATTTGTGCACTTTCACTAAATAAAATTGTACAAAATGCCACCGAAATTGACTAATTTCACTCAATATCAACACGAAATTCAATAATTATGAAAAAACTTCGACCATCTTTCTCTCGATGGCGCTACAACCCTTTTTATAATAATTTGTGAACTAATCTTGTTTGAGAAACTTTGTCATCATTGACAACGAAAAAGTGACATCTAACCGATGTTTTACAAAGTCGTCAAAAAAATATTAACAGAAAGAAGAATAAGTTTCAAATCGTTCAAATATTACATTGACCATTTCATACCAAAGATCATAAATATCCTCTATCAAGAGTTCCATACAGATATTGCGTAGGAATTAACAAACACTGTTTTGTACTTAAAATATTCGAATCAATAATTTTCTCTGAAATCAAGTCCTCGTCAGCACCCACCACTACCACAATATCATGGACTTTTTTGAAAACTATCATGAAATAACAAGGGAGTTTTGGCGCCATCGAGAGAAAAGATGGTCGAAGTTTCTTTATAATTATTGAATTTCGTGTTGATATTGAGTGAAATTAGTCAATTTTGGTGGCATTTTGTACAATTTTATTCAGTGAAAGTGCACAAATGAAATAATTATGAAGAAATTAGCGTATCACGTATTTCCTCGTTGCCGTCAAATCTCCTTACATGAGCTTGTGTAATGAAGCCGCTTTACCCAAGAGCCTGACATGACTTACTGACGACTTAAGACTTATGACTAATTATAATTCATCAAAATTGATATAAAGTTTGATGCAAATTTCTACTTGACGAATGGCAAAATATCAACGTGAAGGCCAAAACTTAAAGAAAGAAAGAAAAGAAAACTTCAGAAAGGAAACTTTTAGAACTTTAATTACAAAAAAACTTTAATTACATATGTTGTATTTGGGGTTTTGCTCTTTCAGACTGATTTCGGACTTTTCATTAAATTTTGTGAAAGGTAGGACGGTTTTCTAGGAGGTCCCGTCCCCCTGTTCTTCCCGTATTCGTCCGGGCTCCTTTGCAGAATAGACCATCTGCTTTTCTTGCCAGGCAGCTCGTAAAAGGCGAGCATAGGCTCATCGTCACTAACTGCGTGACATCTGACTAGGTGGTAGAGTTTAGCAGCGACTCGCTCGGATTGGTACCACCGCCTTACCTATTCCTGCCGCCATAACGTTATGACGTGTTCCGGTTCGGAGGGTAAGGTAGCCGGTCAACTTACTTTTGCTCGAGGCCTAACATCCTGGCGTCAGGTTGGCAACGCACCATTACCACCTTTGGTGTTTCTAGGCGGCGTGAATTATTAACATGAGGAAATCCATCTGCTTTTTTGCCTTCCAATATCATAAAAAAATGTTGTATTTGGGGTTTTGCTCTGACTGATTTCGGACTATTCATTAAATTTTGTAAAAAGTAGGAAGGTTTTCTAGGAGGTTTCCTTTAATTAGAAACTTTTTAGAGATCTCTTAGTTACACACCATTACGACTGTAGCAACGCACACTATCACGACTGTAACAACGCACACTATCACACCGTGTGAGTGAGTAATAAAAGTAAGCCAGCACTATAGGTGATTAAATCTACACGACATTGTTAACCAGTTTATGAGGTCGTAAATCTATCAAATGTGTAGGCGGTGACTTTGCCTCTGTAAGGATATGGCGGTTAACCTCAAAACTTACTTTTTTTAGAGCCTTTACCATGAGTTGGTATAGATAACGTTCGGTAATTTACGTGTTGAAATCTATGACATTTTTTATGTGAAAGGAAGGCTAACAGGCAGATGGATGTCCTGATGGTAAGAAATTCACGCCGCCTACACACACCAAAGATTGTAATGGTGCGTTGCCAACCTGAGGTCAGGATGTTAGGCGAGCAAAAGTAAGTTTACCGGCTACCTTACCCTCCGAACCGGAACACGTTATGATGTTATAGCGGCAGGAACAGGTAAGGCGGTGGTATCAATCTGGGCGAGTCGCTGCGAAACTCTACCACCTAGTGAACTGCACATGACGCTTTTGGTGTATATTTGATATTTTAAAAATATGGACTTTTGGTCTAAAATGTGTTTCTCTTAGTTGCCAATATAGGCGCTGTTCAAAGTTTTCATACAAATAATTTACAGAGAGGGAAGCGAGTATAATAACATGGTAAGGGCTTTACCTAATTTCTTGTATTTCTTAATCGCAGTGGATCGTGGATTACAGGATATTATGTTATCCGAAGGTGGTGTAAAGAGTCTCCGAAACCGGCGTGTTTGTGTGAAAAGGTTATGAACTTGGAGGAAGCCAGGTAGGTCTGCAAGGATCGTGAGGTTTGGCACTCGATGTTCCCTGCCTACCCCTTAAGGGATTTGGCGTGAAGATATGTATGTATGTAACCTTGGTAATATCACTTATATGGTATAACGACGCAAAGAAGAGATCACTAATTAATTTGTTATGAAAGGAATTATTTGTCAAAAGTCTCCGGAAACGCGTTTGTATGAAAAGCGTTAATGCCAGACAAGTCTACCAAGATCGTGAGATTTTAACTCGATACTCTCTGCCTACCTCTTGTCTTCACGTGGCTCACATTTATAATAACCATACATAAATACACACATACATATCTTCACACCAAGCTCCTTACGGGGTAGGCAGAGAATATCGAGTGCCAGACCTCTCGATCCTGACAAACCTGTCTTGCTTCCTTCACATTCATTACCCTTTTCATACATACACGCCGGTTTCGGAGATTTCGGAGTTTGATTTTATATCCAATCAAATCGCTTGGATCTTATTCGAGGGTGGTGTAAAGAATCTCCGAAACCAGCGTGTTTATATGAAAAAGGTAATTAATGTGGGGAAAACTGGACAGGTCTGAAAGTGTTAATGTCGAGTGAAACGAAGATCACCGGATGGGCATGTTCAATATAAAGTTGGCGTGTTAATTTTTTGCAATTATATTAACAAAAAAATGCAATATCAATGTGTGTGGGGATAGTAGTATATCTTCGGAAACAAGTATTTTGCGGATATCAAGTTGTTTGCAATAATGAAACAGAATAAAAAAAAATTACGTGGATAATCTATTTTTTAATTTTTTTATCATTCCTCATGTGTAGGTACGTAGTGTATTATTATTTTTTTGAAGTTTGGTGGTACCATCACTCCCTAAAAGCTTCATCAATAACATAGATCCTGACTGTTTTACAACTTCATATCGTGAACCATTTAACGGCCAATCCGGCGAGAACCTCGTAAAATAAGCTTTATCGTTCATATCGTGGACATATTTTTATTTTATTAGGCACATAACACACTTGCGAATGTGACTTGCGACTGCACATGAAAAGCATTTCATGTGATTGTTTGTTTCTTTTATGTTGTGTAATATTGATCAGTCGAATATTATATTTGATATTTTCTATCGTCGCCGTTTGGTGAAACTTCCAAATAATCATACCTTTAAATGAAGAAACACTTGTACTGTTTTACGTATCAGTTATAATTTATTATTTTATAAATAGCCTACCGGTTTTCGCTTATGACAGAATCATCAGAGCTATGGTCCATGATATGTTATAAAGGTTAAATGGGTCATTAGCAAAAATATCACTGGTGGTAGAGTGCAATACTGCAACTAGTCTGCGTAGACGAGATCCACCATCTTACCTATTCCTGCCACCATAATGACAATATAATATTCCATTTCCAAAAGTAGAATTGTCAGTAGACTTGCACAATTGACCAAATACACCGGCCTGAAATACGCCAAGGTTTAAATTGACATTAAAGTCCATAAAAAACTGCAATATCAATTTATATCTTGGTACACTTTAGTCTTCCAAATACCATCACTTTGGTTTTCTTCACATTCAAATGGTAGCTGCTTTCTTGATAATCACCTTCCATAACTGTAACTAGTCTTTACCAATTACTTCTCCGATGACATAGAGCCTAAAAGTGCAGTATCGTCTGCACAAAACAGGCAATTCACTACTTAAACAACTATGTGCATTCGCACATTCATTTATCTTAACCTTTGAAGGGATTTGTCTAAAGACAGTTAAAACCTGTAATTAGTAATTCCCTTTTAGGAAAACTCTAGAGTTACGCTTTCAATCAAAATTTTTACTATCATTTTTTTTTTTATTATTTTATTTTATTGTTATTGTTTTTTTTTTTTATTATTTTATTTTATTGTTATAGGAAGGCAAACAAGAAGACGGGTTTCCTGTTGGTAAGAAATTCACGCCGCCTAGAGACATCAAAGGTGGTAATAGTGCGTTGCCAACCTGAGGTCGGGATGTTAGGCCTCGAGCAAAAGTAAGTTTACCGGCTACCTTACCCTCCGAACCGGAACACGTCATGACATTATAAGGAATAGGTAAGGCGGTGGTACCAATCCGGGCGAGTAGTTGCCAAAACTCTACCACCTAGTGGGATGTCACGGTGTTAGTGATGGAAAGCCTATGCTCGCCTTTTACGAGCTGCTTGGCAAGGAAGGCAGATGGTCTATTCTACAAAGGAGCCCGGACCAACACGGGGAAAGTAGAATGTAAGAGTTTTTATCGTTTTATTAAAATTACTAAATTAATAGTGTGCTTTTGTACATATTATTCATTATCATTATTGTTAAACTCTGTTTAACTTTGGTTTCATACAAAATTTAATTTAACTTTAAAAGTCGCAGGACCGACCTACAATATCTATTATGTCTATATCTTGTTTCTTATCGTTGTGTAATGTCGTTGTCTTTTTAAATAAAAAAATCTCTGAAGAAGTAAGTGCCACCAAAATGACAATGTTTGGTGCTATCGTATTCTTTTCTGGAGGGTATGTTAGCCGGCAGTAAATTAAATAGCCAGGACAGCGAAGCATCTACAACATCTACATTTTTAAGGATGCGGTGACCAGAATTGAAGCTGTGTGCTTGTTCCTTAAAAGACCTATAATAAGCCAATTGCATTTATGTCTTATGGGTATTGTCAATACGAAAACCTCGTAAAATGCGCTTTAATTTTTCATGCCATGGAGATATTATTTAGGCATCTAACACACTTGCGAC
>NJDD01002528.1:275497-296123 GCA_002245505.1 Calephelis nemesis
GAAAATTGGAAAAATCCAATTTTATTTTTGTTGGCCGACCCGGGATTCGAACCCGAGACCTCATGCAGTCAAGTCCACACCCGGACCGCTCGACCACAGAGGCGACATGTGCAAGTCAACACCCGAATCTCACAAAATGCGTGGGCATGCCAAAACGACTTACATGTACATGTCGAACAAAAACAAGTAAAATTAGAACATAAGAGGGTGGTTAAGGGCTCATATAACGTTAAACTGTAATAAATAATCATCTCCACGTAACGTTAGATATGGTTTTAAAACGAAGGATGTTATATTTTTGACTAGTATATATTTTTATGTATATTAATAGATTTCTCCGTCATTTCGGAACAAATTAAAAAAAAATTAAAAGATCGTCTTTCGCACACTTCACAAAATCTAGATCTGATTGTGGAATTCCATGAAAATCGAGAAAAATACTTAATTTCTGTGTACTCAGAAAACCTACTTATTGAAGTCGAAGTCGGTTTTTTTTAGTCCATACAAAAGGACTTGGCGAAAGATTCTTCAAGATGTGCTCTGCTTGAATATACTACACCCTCCTGCTATAGCCACAAAAAGTTGTAATAAAACATTGTCCAGTATCCATCTGGGACATTGACATTATGGTGGCAAAAAGGGGTATGCCTAAGTTGTTGCAGTTGCTTTAATCCCGTGTTGGTCCGGGCTCCTTTGCTGAATAGACCAGCTGCATTTCTGCCAGGCAGCTCGTAAAAGGCGAGCATAAGCTAACCGTCATTTACATCGTGACATCTGACTAGGTGGTAGACCACCGCCTTACCTAATCCTGCCACCATAAAGTCATGACGTGTTCCGGTTCGGAGGTTAAGGTAGTAAGCTTAATTTTGCTCGAGGCCTAACAACCTGGTTTCAGGTTGGCAACTCACCACTACCCCCTTTTGGTGTCTCTAGGCGACGTGAATTTATTACCATCAACAAATCAGTTTGCTTGCTTGTTTGCCTTCTTAAATCATAACAAACTGTCTCCGCCTACAAAGACAGCAAGACACCGACAAAACTAAGGTGTCTATAGGCTACGCTAGTACCTAGTGGTATCTTACCATCATGGCTCTTCAGGCCAAAAAATGTCGTGAAATCCTGACATAAGTCATTTATAACCCGCAATTAGGTCTTAAGGCAACACAGATCTAGGTTTTAAGGCAAAACCTTTAAAAAAATTAACGGTTTTCTTCTTAATTAAACTGCGTTTAAATTATTCAACAATTATTCAAATTGCTGGAGGTTTTCCTAAACTCTAATTACATTAGCGATCTTCCAATCAAAGAACATTTCCAAAAGTTTGAGAAACTCTAACGATGTGTCTACAGCGGGTTTACAATGTTCCAATTAAAAGCTGTCAAGTGTTTCTCTTCGGATGATTCATACACCGAGTAACAATTTTCAATTTGGAATGATAATTTGACCGCCTCGTTGGTCTAGTGGCTAGCGTACACGCCTAACCACATCGACCAACCGCTAGGCTCGGGTTCGATTCCCGACGGTGGCAGGCATTTGTGTCTACATTTTTTAGATGTCTGCATTTCCGGGTCTGGATGTAATACATGAAACAAAAACTTTCGAACCCTTTTTTCTGAAAATTGCGCGAACGGAGGAGTATGAAATTTAGCACACTCATAGCTTTCGTGTAGGAGAAGTGCAACATATTTTTAACATTTAAAAAATAAAACATCATACATATTTAACACGCACAAAAAATATATTGATGATGAACGACAAATAATCACAGATTAAAAGAATCACAGACAGAAGTTTCGAAACAAAGTAGTTGGTCTTGCTAATAAAGATGGCGTTTTTATCAAAAAGATATTTAAATTTATTCTAGTCGAGTTTCGACTAATAAGCGACCACTGGTAATTATAATTTTGCTGTTTACCCGCGACCTCGTTAGTGTAGAAAAGGTTTTTTCGGACTATATTCATATTATCATTTTCATACTATATTCGTCCCTCGTTAAAGTCTCTTGGGGATGAGTTTCCAAAAAACAAGCAAATGTTATAACTCGGGAAGAATAATTTCTAAAACGCATATCAAATTTCATCAAAATCGATCCAGAGGTTTTAATGTGTAAACTTAACAGAGGGAAAGTCAGAGTATTGCAATTGTAATATTAGTATTAAATATCACCTTTTCAAAGTCAGGATAAATCAGGGAGTAGATAGCAGAAACTAAAATCTTGTTCTAAGTTTTACAAGGTATAAGGCTGCCAATAGGCTGACATAGTTAGTCAAAATATTTTTTTTTGACGACTTTGTAAAACTTTATTTTTTCCCCGTGTTGGTCCGGGCTCCTTTGCGGAATAGAACATCTGCCTTTCTTGCCAGGCAGCTCGTAAAAGGCGAGCATAGGCTTATCATCACTAGGTAAGGTTATCTGACTAGGTGGTAGAGTTTCGCAGAACGCGTACCACCGCTTTACCTATTCCTGCAACTGTAACGTCAGTGCTTGCCGTTGACGTGTTTCGGTTCGGAGGGTAGCCGATAAATTTACTTTTGGTCGAGGCCTAACAACCCGGCTTCAGGTTGGCAACGTACTATTACCACCTTTGGTGTCTCTAGGCGGCGTGAATTTCTTACCATCAGGAAATCCGTGTGCTTGTTTGCCTTCCATTATCATAAAAAAATCAGAGAGTAGAGCAAAAATTAGAATCTTGTTATAAGTATTGTAAGCGGTGTTGTAAGTATGTCGCAAGTGTTTTTTTTATTGGAAACTCCGTCACATCCTCGATTGAATAGTAAGTTCCTCGTTCTTGAAACGTTTCTACCAAGTCGAAGGCCGACTAAAACTTTTACCTCCTCATCAATCACTCTTTTGTATCCTCATCCTTCGAAGGGTACCTAAGGGAACATTGATTATTACCCATAAAACTGCCTTTATAGTCGAGTGGTTATTACCCAATGACTTTGATCGAAAAGGCTCAGGTACGATGTATGACTGTTACAGGCATTTATAACTAAAGATTTCACTATGGTATTGTCTATATTTCTTCATGTTAATCCCCGGCTTTTAGAAGAAGATAGTATTTGGCCTATCTTTATTAACATTTGTATAAAGGCGAGCATGCTCTCGGTTGTCACTAACACTGTTAAATATTCTTGTAGCCATAATAACAGCTTGTTATTATGGCTACAAGAGTATACAATACAATACAATAACACTTACACAAATACATCAAATAAAACTTAAATTATAAGATACACAAAGGCGGCCTTATCGCCAAATCAGCGATCTCTTCCAGGCAACCCTCAAGTATGGAACAAGATTTAACAGAATACTGTGTAATGGTGCTCTTAAAAATATAAAAATGCATCTACTAATAGACAAAATAAATCGTCCTAAAAGCAGAAACCTGTTTTAATTATAGGTGTTAGAATTTAGATCAAGCAATATAAGTATTAATCACATTGAACGCAGAAAGTGACGCTTTAACATAGATTATGTAACTTGTAAGGCAGTGGATTCCTATCCTGGTGATAAACCAAATCGCATTAAAAAGTATATAAAACGTGATTTGTTATAAATCTAAATAATAACCCTACATATTATAAATGCGAAAGTTTGTATGTTTGTTTGGTACTTATTTCACCAAAAACCGCTGAACCAATTTTCATTAAATTTGGCACACACATAAAAGGTAACTGGAAATAACATAGTTTTTATCCTGAAAAATTTTCCTGTTGGATTGACCGCCTCGTTGGTCGAGTGGCTAGCGTACACGCTTAACTACAACGACTAACCGCGAGGCTCGGGTTCAACTCCCGACAGGGGCAGGCATTTGTGTGACGAACATTTAGGTGTTTATTATTAAATTTATTCTGGTATCTATTTAAGTATTTCTATGTACTTGAATCGTTGACTAACACCCATGACACAAGCATGTAATTTGCTTACTTTGGAACCCTGATACCACATATAGATAGAGATCTAACCAGATTCAATTTGTGAAACTTGTCCAGGAATATTTATTTATTTATTATGAAACACGTAGACAACGCCGCTGGCAATAGCTAGTTTTGTATAAATTTAAAAATGTTTACACATTACAATGTGGCAGAATATGCTGGTAGCAACAAATGTTTTTGTAACAATTTTTAACACATATTCAGCAAATAAATATGTTTTATGTCTTTTCAATTTTAATCCTACTAATATTATAAATGCGAAAGCTTGTATCACGCTCGAATAGCTAAACAGATTAGTCTGAAATTTTCTACTTTAATTTCCGATCGCAAAACGGGTTCCTTTGAAAACACGGGCGAACCCGCAGGCAATGGCTAGTTGATAATGTCACAACTTTTTTTGTCAGTACGCAATAAGTACTTCTAAATTTATCGAATTATAATGACACCATATTAGTCAAAAATCTGTATAAAATACGTACTCGGATAAGGTCCACCACTTATATCTCAAGAGCGGATGAACCAATTTAAGTAATATTTATTTAACAAAACTGCTGTTATCAAAAAAAGGAAAATAATTTCTAAAAGGTAAAACAATTTGAACTCCATGAAACGGTCTCCAGAACAACTTTTAATATACCTATTATAGCCTTTGTAGAGCAGAGATCGCTCATAAACGATAAGAACGCCTTGGTGTATAAATTAATTAAAACTTGTACCAATTAAGTATTAATGATTAATGCGCTGATAAATGTTTATTGTAAATAAAGTATTTATTACTTTAATAATTATGCATAGGAATTAAATCCATGTTAATATGCAAAAGTATGTTTATCGTTTTTTCACTTCGCATACGAACGATTTGTGTAATTTTTGAAATGAAATAATTTTTTTGCGAAATGTATGGGTGTTAAAAAGACTTAAAAACGAATAATCATGGAGACACATGTTGCCATATTATGGTGTGCAAATTTTTTAACATTTATGAAAATGAAGCAGGAAGAAGGATAAAAGCGGTTGAAATGAGAGCGCTACGGAAAATCTGTGGGGTAACGTTCGCTAATCACACTCGCAATAGTGAGATCCGAGCAAGAGTGGGACTGAAAGAAAGTGTTGGTCTTAAAATGAAAGAGGCCATGCTCCATCGGTACGGTAATCTGGCAATAATGACAGATCAAAGATTGACAAAGCAGATATATAATGCGAATATGGATAGAAAGACGGTATCCAGAGAGACCTAGGTTTACATTCCACTATCAAGTTGATCAGTTTCATTCGAGGATGGTGTCAAGTGGCATCAAACGGCGTTTACGTATGAAGAAGGCAATAATTAATGTCGAAGAGCCAGGAAGGTCTTAAAGGATCATGTCATTTTGCACTCAATACAGCTCTCTGCCTACTTCGTAAGGAAGTTGTCGTTAAGATATGTTGTATGTAATTAAAATTTAATTTTTGTTTCATTTATTTTAGCTTAAATTAAACAGGTTCATTCTAAATAATAAAATTTTAATAAATTTAAATTTTGTGTGGAGAATGACTTAGGCTTTATTTTGTCTCGATATTCAAATTGATTCCTAAGGGGGTGGTAATATGATAGGTGGGAGTGACCGTCAGCAACTTCAAGTATGTAACTAAATTAAAATAACATTTTTTTACAATTGTTTATTTCTGTTAACTTACTGAATATTTCGGTTTATTTCAATTAACTTAGTGAATGTTAAAATGTTTGCACATCAGTTTTATCACAGTGCAAATATGAAACAGTATGCAAACTACTTACAAAAGTTTGAAACGTCACTCTCAGACATACATGCGCATCGACGAGGGTCCTAAGCTGTTTTCACAGTGCTATAGTAGCGAGTGACGCGTCTAAACGAGTGATGATATTGTTTTTTGTTTCTACGATATTTTTAACAATGCCTCTAGCATACTCGTCTATCTTTTGCAATTAGGTGACGCTCTGAGATTACTCATGTATAGTATTTGTAAACTACGTCGAGGTTTTTCAATTCAATTGTTTGATTACTACAGACCAGAAAAAGCTGAAATGGCATGGCAACCTTATTGCTCGAATGGAGTATATTTTATCAAGTATGCTTAGTTTACATTCTGTTCCATATTTGTACATGCTTTGTAAATGAAGTCAATAAATCTTCTTCTCTTTTTGTCGTATAAATAAACATATATCGACTAAAGTACTTTATGTGTAAAGTTGACATTATAGTTTGTAAATGTATAGTGCCACTTACTTATCTGTTCAGTGGTCGAAATCGGAACTAAACCGCTATTTCATGAAACGTCATTAAGCTCTCTGGATTTATTTGTGAAAAAGTGAGCACTAAATAAAATTTCTAAAACAACATTTATTTTTTTGTTACCATTGTCACCCTATTTTAGCTGACATCCTCAATCAGAAACTTTTTACGTCATACTAGCGACGCCGTTAACTGAACAAGAAATTTTGTCGCACTGTAATATAGACTATAATAATTGTAACTTAAACCTTGGAGTATTTTAGTCTTCGTTTATGGTTGAGAAGTTTTATTTAATAATTTAGATATTATGTAATACGAATTTAGATGACCGTTTCAATACTCCAACCATCTGAATCTGGTTTTGCAAGCTTCTTCCTATCTCTGCTTCGTAGGCCAGCTTCGGTTTCGGTTTCAACCTCCCCAGTCTCAGGTATACCCGGTGTTGTGGTATTCTCATCAATAGATTTCTCTGTCATACTGAACAACCGGGATGATGTTGTTGTTTTGGAGAAATCTTTTCCATACAACATATAGGTAGAGGCAGTGGTGGTGCGCTTCCGGGCTTGGTAGTATCTTGGCATCTGAAATCATAGTCCTGGTAAATGATAGGTAAGATAAACTAAAATTATGAAAAAAACCGACTCTAGTCGTATTACCCTCCACGTGGTAAATTTATGCATGAACTAAAAAAACTAGCAAATCGTAGTCTTTCTTCTTAAAAACCCCATCAAAATAACTTCCTTATTGGCCGGTAATTGCGTTACAAACATACAAAACAAAATATGTAGTCGAATCGATAAACTCCTCTTTTTTAAGCCGGTTAAAAATAGTTCTGGATTCTTTGACCCAAATTCGTATTAATAAAAATAAATAAAGTGTCTTTTTTACGTTTTCAACTTAATAGAGGCTAATTACATTTAATTTACTTTTCTTATAGAAATAGTAAAGACTTTAGAGAATACAACATTTCTTGAAAATAACAAATGGGTGAAGTTAAATCCAACATAAGAACTACTCTTTGCAATTAAAACACCATTGATGTTAATGCGTTATTTCGTCACTAACGCGTTCCCATCAGAAAAGATGTATGCTTCTTTAAATTTTTATAACAAAAAAACCGTTGGGATGCACACCGGAAGTGTGAACAGAAGTGAAAACTTGAATATAAACGTTGTGCATTTTATATGTTTTAAAATGTAAAACAATTATACTATAAAATTTCTATCATTTATATGGTAAAATCCAATATTCACTAAATTTATTTGTTGGACAATAAACCAAAATATATAAGATATACCGGCCGGCGAAACTAAAATCACAGTATGAAATGCGGCGACAACATTCTGAAGTTTTATTCTCTTTCCGTCATACGAATTTCCTATCAGGTCTCGTGCCCTGACGCGTTATTTTTTAGCTATTACAAAAACTTCACGGCACTAAATAAGTTTTAATTTCAAAAATACTAACATTTTCGTCAATAGTTTCTATCCAATCAGTGTAGGCCCCAATGAGTGTGAACACAGTTGGAGTATCAGGGTATCCGCACACTGACGGACCGAAGGATATTATCCCGGCTAGTTTACCAGCCATGATTGCTGGTCCACCCGCGTCGTGCTGAAACAGTTAAATGGTAGATATAGTACATACATATTTTTACGCTGGGTCTTATTTCTAACAAACTGCTTCACAGTTTGGCAAAACTTTTATTGTTATATAAGAAGTTATTTAAAAAAAATAGGGTAGGCAAAGAGTATAAAATACCAAGTGCTACGATCCTCTTAGACCTATATGACAATATGGTAGATAACCAGATAAACTGGATTAGAAATAACTTCCCGAAGTATTCATAGCAATGGGCCAGCCACGACTAGCCTACACCTAGCCTAAAGGTGAAAAACCTGTCACAACTCAGCCGTTTATCCACTTCTAATAACTGTTTTTTGTAGATAAATTGAAAAATCATAATTTAATGTCTGAATAAAGAATCTAACCTAAGACTTCATGTGGTTAACGGCAATTTCAAACCATTATACCACAGATGCAATTAGAATTAAAAATATAACATTAAAATCAAAGAATAAAGAAATTTGTAGTACTCAAACTTTAAGCTTTTCTAAGCTTTATATTTTATGCTTGTAAATTTAGTTAACGACAGTAATGCATGGAAATAAGTAGATACGGTAATGCTGTAATAAACACACAGATTCGAGAATCGAACCCGAGACTCGCTGATGGTCAGTGGCCTTAAACGTGCACCTCAACCTCTACCTTTTTTTTTAATGTGTGGAAAATCCCCCCGGATACCCACCGCTTTTGGGGGAGAGCAGCAGGTTATGTCGGACTCGAACCGACTAAAAACCACACGATGTCCTTCCTGCCGCCCGGCAAGGAGCGAGATGGGGTCGCGTTGGCATTCACCATCTCGCTCCGCGGCTACGGCCCGGTCCTCACCAGGCCTCCTCCCGCGCTGAAAGAGGAGCGACTCTGGCCATTGGAGTCGCCCCCCAGGCTTGCGAGGCCGTGCTGGCCAAGGAAAGTTCCCTGACTCCCCCCGGCAGCCCCGCATCAGAGGCGCTTTGAAGGCGAAGGACCTCAACCTTGCCTCAATGTAATTTATAACTTCAATCGTAGCTTACAGGTTTCCTAATTCCAGTTTGTAAAATAATTGTAACGAATTTTTTTTGTAATCTACAAATAGTTAAGTGATTTTGACAAAATTTTATGTGCCATTTCGACCAACCGTCCTAAACCTAGAGAGAGAAAGGCTAACGGCCAATATTAATAATCAATCCTAATCCAAAACTCGCTGTCCAAGATTGATATTTTGTTCCATTTTTATGTTATCGCTTGCCAATAACATATCTGTGAACTGGATTAATATGGCAATTAGGTATGAGATAGGCCGGCGGATACGCAGCTATCTAGATTGCTTGAAATCCATTAGATTGAGATACATTATTAACATTGGCCGTTAGTCATCTTTTAAACGTAAGGTAAACATTTTCCGTGACTCTCATTTTTTTTATTTTAAGCCTAAGTTCTCACATTTCAACTGTTATTTTCAACTTAATTATTCTATGTTATTGCAACAATGTTACACACATGATATGTAAGTAAAGTTTATCTTTTCGTAGTATATTTAATAAAATTTTTGGTTTTTAGTTCTTTTTATGTATTTTTACGTTGTTGCTTCTTTCTTTGTAAAACAAAAAATAATTGTAAAGGGATGAACCTGTTCTATTTTATGTGTTCCCATTTTTTTTCTGTATATTGAAGTTAACTGGTATGAAATGCCATTAGGTATTAAGTGAACACTTTATACTGATATATGCATTTCACTTAAATTCACTCACACATCACATTTCATCTCTTTCCCTAAGGTTTCCTGTGTGAAATCTTACATGCAGCCAACCATAGATAATATCTACCAAAAGTAACTTACATCGCAAGCCCCTTCACCTGTGGTAAGTGTACCAGCACAGAACATACTCGTTGTTACAAATTTTCTGAAAAAACAAATAAAAAATGTGTATATTTATTAGCCGACCCAGCGAACTTGTATCGCTTGACGTTAAAAGCTACTAACCGTTTGTATGAATTAAAGTTTTGTGTTTCCATTTTCCTTGAAATATTTCCGGTTTTTGTCAATCATGAAAACCTTTTTCTCACAATTGCTTTATTTCACTTATTTATAATACAGATTTGTAATTGGAAATTATATTTGTATCGTCTGCACTCGGTGGATTCCTTTTGTATATCTCTACACGTTATACAATTAAGTATATTGTAGAAAAGTACAGGTTTATTTCAACGCGGGTTTTTTTTTGTAAGACCAACAAAACCACCGGTTGTAGAGAGCAAGATCTTGTACGTGTAGAGATCTACCGTCTTACCTATTCCTGATGCCAGCACATGTAGCCGGTAGACTTGCACAATAGACCCAAGTCTTAACATCTTGGACTGGAACAGAAACGCACCTTTAACACATATAGGGTCCACAGGCCACTTTTATCTTACCATCAGGAAAGAGGTTTTAGTTCGCGAAGTTTCACAAAAATTAAAAGTTTGCTTGCCATTGTTGTTTACAAGTTTGAAAAGTAGGTTAGCTGATCTTACGCTAGAAATAGGGATAACATAGATTAGCAACGTCTCATTCTCAAAGACAGATAGATGAAGGAGACGAAATTTTAATATTGCGTTACTAGTTTTACTTACTTCCCGTACACCTCCTTACAAAACACATTAGGATACACAGGCAATATCTTTCGATTTAAAAATATCGGTTCATATGAAAGCTTCTGTGTCATCTGAAAATTTAAAAAAATTCTTGAAATAAGTTTATATAAAATAGTATTCTTATCATGTTGAAAAAGACACTTTTCTTTCAGAAAAAAAGTAGAAGTAAAGTCTTCTACTTTTTTTCTGAAAGAAAAGTGTCTTTTTCAACATGATTAATTTCTTACGTAAGAATACTATTTTATATAAACTTATTTCAGAAAAAAAATTCCAAAATGTCTTTTTATATTTTGTTACATTAATGATAAACTATTTATTCTCGTTATTATAAAAAATAAAATTTCTTTAAATTACGTGACGTCAAGATCGAGGTTGTAAAAAGAAAAGTGTTTGCAGAGAATAGTGTGAACGGAGCGCTGGGTAAGCTATTTCAAAGCGAAGTTTTGGGATAAGTTAGACTCGCTTCGTTTAATTCTGTGATTATCCCAAAATTGTTGTTGGAAGTCAGTGTTGGGTATGTCAGAAAAAGCATGAGAGTAGAATAAATACAGTCAAAATGAGAGCGCTACGGAAAATCTCCCCGTGTTGGTCCGGGCTCCTTTGCAAAATAGACCATCTATCTGCCTTTCTTGCCAGGCAGCTCGTAAAAGGCGAGCATAGGCTTATCGTCACTAACACCGTGACATTTGACTAGGTGGTAGATTTTCGCAGCGACTCACCCGGATTGGTACCACCGCTTTACCTATTCCTACCGCCATAACGTCATGACGTGTTCCGGTTCGGAGGGTAAGGTAGCCGGTAAACTTACTTTTGCTTGAGGCCTAACATCCTGACCTCAGGTTGGCAACGCACCATTACCATGTTTGATGGTATTTATTAATTGGATGGTATGAGGCGGCGTGAATTTCTTACCATCAGGAAATCTGTCTGCTTGTTTGCCTTCCTATAACATAAAAAAAAACTGTGGTGTACGCTCCCCGAGCGCATTCGCAACAGTAAGAACCAAGAATAAGTGTAACTGTAAATCTGTGTCCTTTTTTGTCTTTTAAATAAAATAAAAAACGTTTATACCTTAGTAACACCCCAACCAAGTATCAACACTTCAGAAGTAGGGGCTATCCCCTCTGCGTGGGATAAGTCTATTTTCTTCGGGACACGGTGGTGGTTGAAGGAGATGTGGCGGCTGAGTCGGATGAGTGCGATATTGTGGCGCAGATCTCGGGAGTTATAGCCCGGGTGAAAGTATACCTGGAATTTGGAGATCTAAAGTAATAGCTGGTATAGCTGAACTTTGGATCGCCTTCATTTGGTGACATGATGATAATAGCCCTACACAGGTCCCATGCCCATTTGTTTGCTCGAACCGTAAAGGAACCCATTGAAATATGTTTCATTTATCTAAGTAGTTCCAATCGTACATGATATTAAATATAGCAAAACAGACAAAAATTATAAAAATACTTTTACATAAATTTAATAAAACACAAGGCTATCGACATTTTTCTGTACAAACTGTATAAGATAATATTAATATTCATGAATTATAAAAGAATGATATTGTTAGTAATTCTAGTGTCTGAAAATGTTACAATTGTTTATGTCAAATTATAATCCTGTATTGAAAATAAAACATGTTTTCCAATTTTATAATCAAAATAATGTTGCGATAGGCATTTCATCTATCTCATTGTGGGACTTAGTGTCTTCGTTTATCTCTTTGGGTACACGAACGTAAAAATATCTACAAGTCGAAACCAGATCAACTCTGATAAGATTAAGATTCGCCTTGTTGTCTAGCGGTTCAGTTGTTGGACTTGACCTCATGAGGTCCCGGGTTGGAATCCCGGGTCGGGCAACAAAAAGAAAATTAGGTTTTTCCAATTTTCTAATAAAAAAAATGTTGCTCGGGATAGGAAACACGCCCGGTTGACGATAGGATTGCCACCTATCACATTGTGGGACTTAGTATATTCGGCTAGTCGTGGGTGCCCTGGTTGTGCCTCTGCGTACTTCTTCGGGAATATGTGCGTGAAGATACTTATTAAAATAACATAAGTATATTAATGCAGCTATTTTAGTTGTACAATAAATAATTATCTTAAGATTTTATAATATGTGGATGTTGAGATACCTCAAGAGCGTCAACCAATTCTCCACCAATCCTGCTGTGGTTGCTACCAATCCTTATTTTCAGGACCATTGGATTCTCGCGGAAAAACCGGTTGTTGTGTAATCTGAAATATTTAATAAGTTTACAATATTTACAATGTTTATTATTAACTGTAGGTATACTAGCAGCACGTTGCTATGGTCAGTTTAATTAATTAAAGAAAGTAAACATTTATATTTAAAATGTTTAAGGAGCTATGAGGGGTATTTCTATAGCGCACTTACTAAACTTGTTTTAAATTATCGCTGTCTTCTTTTAACGAGAGTAATAAAAAGAGACAAAACACGATTAGATCTGCTACATTAGGTTAATCTGTTCCTCGGAAAACCTTGATTAAAAGCGTCGCAAATAAGGATGATGACACTAATTTGACATGTCTTAGAATATAGTTCCATTAGTTCCTTTAGTCTAGTTCCATTTATCTTAGTTTTATATGGTAGCAAGAAGTAGTAAGTGAGTAGTATGTAGTTAAAAGCTACCTTTTTCTATTTAACTCGCATTTGTTTTTAAAAATAGTTTTCAATAGCTAATATCACTACTACTAGGGTCGGGTTCGATTCCCGACGGGGGCAGGCATTTATGTGATTAACATTTAGATGTCTGCATTTCCAGGTCGGTTGTTTATTAAATTTATTCTGGTATATATTTGAGTATTTCTATGTATTGCTATCGTTGACTAACATCCATAACATAAGCATATTATAGGGAATTTGTTTATTTCGGGGATAGATTCAATTTCTATAACTTTTCCAGGGATATTTATTATTATAATTATTGTGTGAAACTGGATATTATAGCGCGACGCCAGTATAGCAACTAAATTATTATGACGTTGAATCGCGGTCTGGCTAAAGACAGACAGAAAAAAATCTAAAGATCGTAAAAAAGGGACATCTAAATGCTGTCCTATTTTACCTTGTACCTATTTTTTTAAATATCTTCAATGTGCAGAGTTAACTCCTTTTAAGTTTTATTATAATTACAGATAGATTAATTATATCTAGCCGCAAACAAACAAACATACTGATCTCTAGTTTTCTTTCATCGGTTTTGCCTGATTTACTTCAGATTCTTAGGATTAATCATGCCTTAAGAGAATTTGGAAGTTTAAGTGTTCTTTTTAATTTTTCTTCCCCTTTGTTGGTGTTGGCTCCTTTGCAGAATAGACCATCTGCTTGCCTTCCAGGCAGCTCATAAAAGGAGAGCACAGGCTTACCGTCACTAGCACCGTGACATCTGACTAGGTGGTAGAGTTTCGCAGCGACTCATCCGGATTGGTACCACCGCCTTACTATTCCTGTCGCCATGACGTGTTCCGGTTTGGAGGGTAAGGTAGTCGGTAATCTTACTTTTGCATGAGGCAACATCCTGGCCTCAGGTTGGCAACGCACAGTTACCACTTTTGGTGTCTCTAGGCGACGTGAATTTCTTACCATCAGGACATCCATCTTCATAAATGAGAAGATTCTTCATCATCTTATCATAAAAAAAATAAAAAAAATCCTTACAACTGTAAACAAGCTGCTGATGTTATAACTAAATCACTGTTGTATATGACACCACCGCACCAAAATCGACCCATCACGTGAACAGAAACCATGAATGGATAGTACTTGATGGTAGTGCGCTCCCCTTTGTAGATCCTTCTGGCGTTGTGGTCGTGGAACTCCTTTAAATCTTCTAACTCTCCTTGAGGATCTGGAGAATTTAAAAAAAATATCAAACATAGGTATGTATTTTATGTGACACTATATACATTTTTATGCAAACAAATCGAAGTTACTGCTCGTAAGAAATACATAAAGAAAATGCTTATTTTCCAGTTTTGTAATAGAAAATAAATAATATTAAATATCCCTGGACTAGTTACACAAATTGAATCTAACCCCAAAGTAAGCAAATTATATGCTTCTGTTATCGATTCCAATAAATATAAATACTTAAATAGCTACCAGAAAAAAATTAATAAACAACCAGACCTGGAAATGCAGACATCTAAATGTTCATCACTCAAATGCCTGGCTCCGTCGGGAATCGAATCCGAGCCTCGTGGTTGGTATGTGTAGTTAGGGGTGTACGCTAGCCACTCGACCAAGCAATGATATAAATGTTGATTAACGATCGAAAACTATTTTTTAAAAACAAACGCGAGTTGAATTTTTGTTGCAAGTTGAAAAAAACATCGGGATGCACTCCCGGAGTGTGAGGAGATTTTAAAACTTGAATATCAACGTTGTGCATTTTTGATTTTGAATGGTTAGTGAATAATTTTTCACGAATTGTTTTAGTTAACAGTATTATAGTAATCATTGACGTGGTAAATACAATATTAATTTATTACAAAATACATACATACACATTCCCCTGTGTTGGTCCGGGCTTCTTTGCAGAATAGACCATCTGCCTTTCTGGCCAGGCAGCTCGTAAAAGGCGAGCATAGGCTTATCATCACTAACACCGTGACATCTGACTAGGTGGTAGAGTTTCGCAGCGACTCGCCCGGTTTGGTACCACCGCCTTACCTATTCCTGCCGCCATAACGTCATGACGTGTTCCGGTCTGGAGGGTAAGGTAGCCGGTAAACTTACTTCTGCTCGAGGTCTAACATCCTGACCTCAGGTTGGCAACGCACCATTACCATCTTGGGTGTCTCTAGGCGGCGTGATTTTCTTACCATCAGGAAATCCGTCTGCTTGTTTGCCTTCCTATAACATAAAAAAAATACATATCTTCACGCCCAAGTCCCTTACGGGGTAGGCAGAGAGTATCGAGTGCCAGACCTCACGATCCTGACAAACCTGTCTTGCTTCTTTCACATTCATTACACTTTTCATAATTCACATTTATTACAATATGAAAATTATATATCGCTAGTTACAAGATCTTCAGGCTACCTCACAGCTTAGCAAATTATAATAATAATCACAGTATGAAAAGCGTCGACTACAAACAGTGGCTTTACTCCGACTTACGAATTTTCAATCAGGTCACGTGTTCTGACGCAATTTTAACCTTTTTCACTTAAAACGTGCACAACGCAGCTAATGAGTTAAGTAATTTTTTTTTTAAAAAAAAGATGAAAATATGGAGGTAGTTGGTCTATACTAAAACTGTAAGAGTTACAGGCATATATCTTGGTGATTGGGGTCGTTTTATTGAAGACATCCACTAAGAAAGAAATTTTGGAAATTCTGCCCCTAAAGGGGTAAAATAGTTTGTACGGAAGTCCGTCATTTTTTTGCTAGAAACATGAAACTTTGTTTTTGGGCTGCTTGTTAAAAATGCGTACTTGGTAAAAATGCGTGCGTGTTAAAAATGCGTATTTGAGTGTTTCTGTAAATTCTACTCCTAAGGGATTGAAGTAGAGGTAAAGGCAAACATATTTACTACCACGCGAACCAAATGTTAGCCAAAAACTGTCATGGCAAGCAAAAGCTGATATATTTTTTTTAAAAATAAAAGTAAAACAGCCGCACTCAGAGAATTAAATTACCTTTCAATCAGTCGCCACGTCGACATTTTCTATACAAAGTGAGTTAATGATAGATTAAATGTTAATTGACGTCTCTAAGAGCAGCCATAAACTTAGATAATACGAACGTCAAACGAGTCATCATAGTGTGCCGCTATTATAAATGAACAAGTGGGACCGATAAAGACTGGGATTGAAAAAAGTGTTGGTGGTAGAATGAGAAAGGAAATGAGAAGGAATAATAGACGTAAGATTTAAGAGATACAGGTAAACATATTTACTACCACGCGAACAAAGCCGTAGGTAACTAGTTGTATTTTTATAAAACCATCGTCTAAGTGACCATATCATGTTCGCCAATACCTATGAATAATAGAATTGTAATAATTACCCCAAAGACTATCATCACCTACGTGATAATCAAAAGTATGTTTGTCTCTTGGTTTCTCTGCAATTATTCTATCAACAGCCAAGTCAATATCATTATATTTATTGAATTTATTACTCAAATCATTAGTCATCATTTTCCTTGCAGACTTGGCTAATTCACTATTTTGGGTTTTATCAGCCAAAATATTCAATATGTCATCCCTATTCATTTTTTCTTTCAACCTAAGATAAAGATTCTTGGGTTCTCCATCTCGTATTAAAAATTGAAAATGATCACTTTCATTTAAAGCATCATAAAAATTAGTGTAATTCAAATCTGAGGTCTTCGTTTCATTTAATAAAACTTCAGCATATTTATTTCTGTCTACGACATAAGTATTTATGCTTCCTAATTTTTGTTTCAAGTTTTCTATTCTTCCATTTTCATTATTTCCAAATAATTGTATAAAGGCTAATGCTATATCATTAACTGTTGCATCTTCGTATGTCAATTTGTATTTTATATTTGTATTTGTGTCTTTAATATCAGGATCACTGTTTACTGCCAATAAAAATACTAACATACAAGAAAGCACAAACATTGTGTTCTGTGGTTTTGAAATAATATTTTATGGATATTTTTATAGTTTTTATCGATAATAATTTGATCCATATCCGTGCCAGTAAAATGTAGAATTGAATATTGTTAGTGTTTATTTAGCTTGTGGTATTGTTTGTTGTTTTATGAAATATAAAACATACTAAATCACATAGGACTCGAATTTTAGATTTGTTTGTAGGGATACAAAATAATTAAGTAATGTAATCAGATTTTCTAGTGGATTAATGAGTCCTAAAGCAACTAGCCTTGATTAACACTATCAATATTTTCTACCACAACAAATTGAGTGTTTGCGTGTTCTCGTTTAGAAGGTATAATGGTCATTAAGTGTATACAAGAGATGTATAATATAGGTGATCAAACTCTAAACCAAAATAATCAGAGGAGTTAGTCATGTACGCTGAACCTTCGAACAAAGCGATACATTGTTATTAACCCTGGTAGATGGAAATGGTAATAGAACATAAACTTCGCAATCACTTCGGAAACTCAGTTTGTCGTTGGGTTTAGATAATAAATACATGAACATAAAGTTAGCTTTTCTACCATCAGTCTAAGTTACTCCGACCTCTCCGTCACGGAGAAATGGAACGCTGGTAAAGTGGATTTCACCATGACTTCAACCATACAAATAATTATCTATTTTATTCCGATTTCTATAAGATAGACTATCTTTCTCAGTTTTGCAGTTTGTAAGAACCAAACATAGGTGAAATGGGTAATTCAAACTTATTATAAAGAGTCTTCAAATATGGCGTGTTTGTATGAAAAGGGTAATAAATGCGAAGAAGGCTGGACAGGTTTGCCAGGATCGTAAGGTCTGGCACTCGATACTCTCTGCCTACCCTGTAAGGGACTTAGCGTTAAAATATGTATGTATGTAAGAACTTATAGCAGAGTGCTGTGGAACAACTTGCCTGGATGTGAAACATATGAAACTGCCTCATTTTCCTGCCGCCATTTAAATGTAATTAACTAAGAAATATCTGTTGACAAATTACATCATTGGATCTAGTCCTAAAGTAAGCAAATTAATGCTTATGTTATGGGTGTAAGTCAACGACACATATTTATAAAAACTAGTGGTCGCCCATTGGTCGAAATTCGACCATAATACATTTTAATATCTTGTTGATAAGAACGCCATCGTCATTTTTCAAGGCCAACTACTTTGTTTCCAAACTTTTTAGTGTGCCGTCTGTGATCTTTTATCATTACCATCAATATGTGTTTAGTAGTTTAGTAGTGTGGGTAATGTTTTATTTATTGATTTAATGCACTTTATAAACATCATTATCAAAAAATATTAGCGTCTGCAATTCTCCACACATAAACTAAAGGTGTGCCAAATTTTATGCTTCTACATCCGCCCAATTTTCTTAAAAAGGGGTCCAAAATTTTGGCATCACGTATTAATATATAGATTACTTAAATAAATACTGAAATAAAACTTACAAAACACTTACACCCGGAAATTTATACATTCGAATGTTCATCACATAATGTCTGCTCCTTTCGGGGTAGATCCAAAGCCACAGACAGCTAACAAGGCGAAGGGAGGATATTATAGTAACATGTTTAGTTATCAGGCCAATTAGTAGGTTATCCGGTAGATGTGCACAAATACCGACATACTAACATCATGACAAGAATGAATAAGGCGATAGAGGGACCTCTACAGTCCTATATATTCCTGCCGTCATAATGACTGTAACTTTTCAATCTAATAGGATACGGTAAACTTAGGATAGTTTTAATTCGTTTCACTCGGAGGAAACTAAGAAAATCGACATTTTATCTTTTACCATGCAAACCGAACCGGTGGAACAAAGTTCGCCTTACAGCTAGTATCTATATATAAAATAGAATTTTGTTACTTACACTATTTATAATTTAAGAAACGCTAAACAAATTTGGCTGAAAATTGACAGGGGGGTATGTAAGAACTATTACTTGTCACGTTCTTTTTTTAAAAAACTAGGAAAAACAAGACATTAATATTTTATTTTTCCTTTACAAACTGAATGGGTGAAACGAAGTTTGACGGAGCAGCTAGTGATATAAACAATTATGATATCTCCTTCAAACCTGTACTTTAACGGATATACCTGAAAGCCCTTGTGTTGATGTCCTTCGTATCCTTAAGTATCACTAAATAAAGCGACCCCATCTCGCTCCTAGCCAGGCGGCAGGAAGGTCATAGTGTGGTTTTTAGTCGGTTCGAGTCCGACATAACCTGCTGCTCTCCCCCGAGAGCGGTGGGTATCCGGGGGGATTTTCCACGCTTTAAAAAAAAAGTATCACTTAATATTTAAAACGTCGCTTTATGCTGTCATCACCCATGTATGCATAAAACTTTAAAACCAAGGTATGGATTTTGATGCCGTTTTGTAATAGACGATTTAAGAGAAAGGTAGATATGTACAGCTAAGTTTGTCTACCCGTGTCAGCTAAGACGGTTAGCTAGTTCAAAAAAAGGCAAAAATGATACAAGCTATGTATTTGCCCCGTTTTTTCCCCGTGTTGGTCCGGGCTCCTTTGTAGAATAGACCATCTGCCTTCCTGTGCCAGGCAGCTCGTAAAAGGCGAGTATAGGCTTGCCGTCACTAACACCGATATCTGACTAGGTGGTTGAATTTTCGCAGCGACTCAACCGGATTGGTACCACCGCCTTACCTATTCCTGCCGCCATAACGTCCAATGCTTGCCGTTGACGTGTTCCGGTTCGGAGGGTAAGGTAGCCGGTAAACTTACTTTTGCTCGAAGCCTAACATCACGGCCTCTGATTGGCAACGCACCATTACCACCTTTGGTGTCTCTAGGCGGTGGGAATTTCTTACCATCAGGAAATCCGCCTGCTTGTTTGCCTTCCAATGTCATAAAAAAAATTATTTACCTTTGATTATAAAGAAAATATACACGTTTTTTGGAGTTAACACTTGTACTTATCCTTGTACGTATTGTTAACTCCAAAAAACGTGTATTTACAATGGAATTCCACCAAGTGCCGACGATAGCAAGTATAGATTCTATTTAAAGAAAATACTGGCACCGATATTAAAAATGGAGTCTTCATATATAAGATATATTATAAAAACAACGTAATATACCGAGCGCGCCAGGTAATTTAGCGAAAAACCGGAAAACAAAAAATGTTTCTTGCGAGCGTTGCTAGGATTTCTTTTAACAGAAATTGTTTTTAGGAGAAGTTTTATTTTTATGTGTTGTTTTTTTGAGATGTGCCTATTTAGTATAGAATAGACAGTTGTATTTTTGACGTTGGGATGTAACGACCCCATCGCGTGCTGGTTATTGCTGAATTATTACATTAGTACACTCTGTTACGCCTATTTGTGCAGATTGCTGTGAAGCAAGCTTGAACTGCAACCACTGCTTGACGTATTAGTTCCGCTGTAACGTCAGTGCTTACCAATGTCGTGTTTCGTGGTGGAGTGTATTTGTGAGTGGGTTTTAACATTTTTAGATGTAGCTACAAACTTAATATAGTTTGTAGCTTATGCCAGTCTTCTGTCTGTCAGCTAAAAAAAGGCCTAACATGGCGGT
>NJDD01002528.1:316606-332055 GCA_002245505.1 Calephelis nemesis
AAATAAAAAAAAAAAACAAGAATACGCTCATGATTCTTATAGTATTAATAGCGAAACATGGTCTATAGATATAAAAAATATCGGCATATAATAAAATTCTATAGAAAACTATGATAAACTATAATCGCCTCTGTGGTCTAGCGGTTCAGGTGTTGGACTTGACTGCACGAGGTCCCGGGTTCGAATTCCGAGTCAAAAAAAGAAAATTTACGTTTTCCAATCTTCTAATAAAAAAATGGTGCTCGGGATTGGATATGTGCCTGGTTGGCGATAAGCTTGCCACCTATCACATTGTGGGACTTAGTGTCTTCGGCTAGTCATGGGTGCCCTGGTTGTGCTTCTGCCTACATCTACGGGGATATGGGCGTGAAGATACCTATCGAAAAGTTTTAGATGTCTTAAGGTCGGTGTATGACAGAGGTTACTATGAGGAAATCTATTACAACAGAGGTAGAATAAGCTTTCATTTTGCTATTTTCGCGGAAACCGTGCAACATTTGTATCAGTAAATCTTCCAAGTAACACAGACTTTCACAATAAGCCTTACATCCCCGCCACAGAACGTCGACGCACCTGTAACATATATGGTCCATACGATGGTTATCTCTTACCATCAAAAGAACTATAGCTTGTACTCTGACTTCTCACATATAAAAGCATAACTAACTTTCCCAGCACCCACCATTACATTCAAATCATGAAAAAATAAAATAAAGTCTAAGCTTGGGAAACAATCCGATTTTTCACATCCTTTGCCAACCTTGTTAAAGAAGTCACCACAAAGAAGGCCAACTTGCACTTTACGTTTTAAGTAACACATATTTATTAATCTCTGGTAACACCGAGCCATCCTTACGAAATCCACAGTACCGTACAGTAGTACTATCTAAATTATGCGCTTCGGCATTACACTTTTTACACTTTATACTTTTATTTTTAAATTGACTGACCTAATCTAAATTTAAACGAAATTATTAATTACGTGTAATAACAACTCTATGTAGATATCTTTAAAGGGCATTCGGATTTCCGAAGCTTAACGAATATAGCCGAAGCGCATAATTTGAAAATTGTGCTACTGCAGACATTACTCTATACAAATTAATAGAATATTAGTCATTGTGGAGTCGAAAATAAGTTAAGCAACTGATCCCTTCCCGTGCATGTTGCTGCCTAGTACTCCACCAATAGTGGCTATCTTAGTAAATATCAGTTTAGTTAGGCAGACTGTCTAATATACGAAAAAAAGTCCAAAAGCAACACGGGGGAAACTTTGAAAAATAAAAAATTGTGTGTATACTTATGTATACGCGTTAGAAGTTATACTTCTTCGGCGTAATATGATAAAAAATTTTTAAAAATTTTATCTTTTTCGTTATGTTAAATTTGTAGACAAAATGACACTAACCATAGAAAAAAGGTATTTAATACATTAAGGGCTACTTGCACGATCCTGGTTTAAGTATTTAACACTGAGTTAGCCCCTAACTAGGGTTAAATCACCTTATATTTGACAGTTTAACTCAATATTAACCGTAACCCGAGAATGTGCAAGTGGCCCTAAAAGTTTTATTATAATGCTTCATTTAGTTAAATAAAGTTTATTTAATATTTAATAAAAATATCACAAAAAACTAAAATGTTATCTTTTTTCGTGACGGTGTGCGCGCGCATCGTAAAAATTTACCCTCATCATTTTTTCCTAACGCGCCAAAAGAAGTATAACTTCAATTATTGCATCACGCCGGCGAATCCATGGATAGCAGCTAGTGCAGCTATTTAAATGGGGTAAGCTTAAGTTGGCAAGACGCTGTGCAAGTTATAAGTGTGACTGTAGCTGTAGACCCAGTTATCTGAATTGAGAGAAGTTATTATAAACTTCCTAGAACTTCAGGATAATGGTGCAACTTCTTAGTGCAAGACAGAAATGTTTTTGTTACTCCTCGAACAATAGCATCTTCGGAAACTAAATCACTTAAAATATTACTTTGCTGAGAATAAGGCTATCATAATACAAAAGAAAGGGCGGGTGGAATAACTTGAACTTACATACAATCAGGTGAGATGCGGTTTAAGAAAAATACTTCCAGTTATTAATAGCTTTTCAGTAGTATATTAGTAGTATATTAAACTAGCTGTTCCGGCGAACTTTGTACGGTAAAAATTAAAATGTCGTTTTTCCTAGTTTTCTCACTGTTGTAAGAGGTAAAATGTATCTCGTATCCTTCTGCCGGTTCTAAACTACCTCTCCACCAATTTTCAGCCTAATCGGTTTAGCCGTTCTTGAGCAATAAATAGTGTAACTAACATTACTTTCTTTTATTTAAAACTAGCGACCCGCCCCGGCTTCGCACGGGTGCAATGCTGATATACTAAATACGCTACAGAAAAACTGTGAACGTTGTTTATAAAAAAACAAATAGATCTATAATAGATCAACAATGTATTTAAGGTATTTAATTGGATAAGGATTAATGCTGTATTGGTTAAAATCGCTTCGAATATTAGTCATTATTTGTCGTAAAAAGTAAATGACAAAAAAATGTTATTGTGGGATATCCATAAGAGATAGACATATACCATCGCGGAGTTTTCTGTAGACCTCTTCATTGTGTACAATACTTAGTACATTATTTTGATAAATCTCGTAGGATTCAGCTTGCGTTTGCAATGTAAGCGGAAAAAATGTAATTATTTGCGACATCACATTAGAAACCTCAAAAATAACAGTATTTGTCCACTATTTAATGGATGATATTATACATAAAAACCTTCCTCATGAGTTACTCTATCTATTAAAAAAAACCGCATCAAAATCCGTTGCGTAGTTTTAAAGATTTAAGCGTTCATAGGGACATACAACATGACACATGACAGAAAAAGCGACTTTGTTTTATACTATGTAGTGAAGATTTATGTCTAATACTAGCTTCTTTAGCTAACTTCTTAGTGCAAGACAGAAATGTTTTTGTTTCTTTTCGAACAGTAGTTCATCGGAAACTAAACTATTTAAAATATTACTGTGTTGGGAATAAGACTATTTTAATTGTTTATGCTTTCATCGTCATTTGTTTGCTTATTTTCCTCCCATTCTCGCAACGACAAAATCTTGAAACAAAAACAGTAAAGTTAATAAAAACCGTTATTCAAAACTAATTAAAGTGATAAATTACTTTCAATCTGCCGACCGGTCGGCCAACTGGTTGTCGCGTCGCTGCACGCTAGTGGGTGAGATTTGATTAATTGTCCAACAGCGTTCAATTACTGTGGCCATTTATATCGCAGCTAAATTAGCGATATAGCGGTCTCGGTGAAATATGATATTGACAACTAATAACAGTTTATAATGTAAGAAAAATTAAAATGTTCTTTTTTATATTATCGTTGCATTTTTTCCATTTTTGTCACTTTTTAAAACTTTTCCTAACTTCCATGATTATTTCAAGATAAAAACTAACCATCTCCGTCAAGCGATTTTCAAGTTTTGGTAAGATAAAAAATCGCCTTTAATTCTGTTTTATACATGTACCACAGATTCCATTTTACCCACACGTTAACTATTTTCCGGGCACCTTTGCAGAATAGACCATCTGCCTTCCTGTGCCAGGTAGGTCGTAAAAGGCGAGTGTAGGCGTACGGTCACTAACACCGTGACATCTAACTAGGTGGTAGAGTCTCGCAGCGACTCGCGAGTATTGGTACTACCGCCTTATCTATTCCTGCCGCCTTAGTGTCAGCGCTTGCCGTTGACGTGTTCTGGTTTGGAGGATAAAGTAGCTGGTAAAATTACTTTTGCTCGAGGCCTAACATTCTGGCCTGAGGTTCGCAACGCACCATTACCACTTTTGGTGTCTTTAGATGGCCTGAATTTCTTACCATCAGAAAATCCATCTGCTTGCTTCCCTTCCAATATCATAAAAAAATATTAACTGTGTAGGTTAAAGTAGTGCTAGTACATACTTCAACTGTATTTCTGCGATTTTGCACATTTCGACGTCGTAGCTGTGGGAAAATAGGTAATTTCTAAGGATCCTGGGTTCTTGGAATTTGTTTTGTACATAAACTTGTTTTTATTTATTATTATTTTGTTAAAATTTGTTATGTAAAGGTAAGATCACATTGCTATATCAACTCTCCCTGGATGCTGCATTTTGCTAAAGCCATAACGTCAATGTTTTATACAGTTTTACTCCAGCTTAGAGTTTCACATTTTTTGTTTAATACGCGTAATAAGATAAAAACAAGGATAAAATAGCAAAAAATACAGATTATAAAAGGTTAAACAATTATTAATAGTATTAATATATATAAAGTAACTATTAATATAATTAGTATTTTTTTTGTAATATCAGTTGTGTACAATAAAGAGTTAATAATTAACAATGCAGTACTAAATAAAGTAGTGCTTAATTTTTATGCCGTAGACAGTGAAGTATGCACGATATTTTAAGACACTTGTATTATCTTCGTAGGTAGGTTAAGGTAAGTAGTTAGGTATGTAACGGTAACTTAGTTTTTAAACTTAACAAGATCATGTTGAATTTAAACTTTAAAAAATCAAGAATTTTAAAGATTTGCTTTTAAAGCCAAACTATTCATATTTCAGAGCTTCCATTGCGTGTGTAGATCACGTGTTAAATCACCAAAAAATAATGGATCTATTTTTTCATTAAATTGTTTTTTTTTAATTTTGCATAAAAAAGTCAGGAAGAGCATCTTTAAGGTTGACTTTACCCTTTTTATTGTAATCAATACCAGTAATATTGTGCTTTCATGACGATAAAGTCGGCAGAGGCACAACCAGGGTTCCCTCGACTAGCCCAAGGCACTAAGTCCCACAATGTATTAAGCTGTTCACCAACCGGGCACATGTCCAATCTCGGTACAATGTTAGTTTTATTAGAATTTGAGATACACATTTTTTGTGGTCTGACAGGGGACTTGAACCCGGCCCCTTACAAAGTTATGTTAAATGCCGGACTGCTAGACCACCGAGGCATTTATGTTATGTTAATTATTACAAGGTTAATTGTACATATAACTTAAAAATGTAAATAAGTTAAACCTTAATTACTGCAACCTACAACCGTTTCCAAACCTTGGCAGTCGGGAGACGAAACGGCGAAACAAACATCTCGGCAACCATGATTTATGTAACTATATCATACAAACGTTTTTTATATTTATGTGGTTCTTTTAGAAAATTCTTTACGCTAGAATATGTTTTGTCTAATAGCGAGTCAAAATACCTTCCATTCATCACAAACATTTAATTTAAAAAAAATTGACATTTACATCATTTAATTTCGATAAATATTATAAAATAAATCGCAGTTTTAAAAGAACACCGCAAAAAAATAAACTATAATAATTTTACTAATGATATAAGATAATGCATAATATGTGTCTTTATGACATTAAGAGACAATTGTCACCTAAAAAAACCATAGAAGCTACTTGTTTTACCTTCCAATCAGTTTCTTTCATGCCGGTTTAAAGGCAGATGGTATATACTACATATGAGACCCAGACCATGAGGATTTATTTACGTTAAAATACATTTTCAACTTATTTACTATTATGATCCAAATTTCTATTTCACAAAAAGGGGTCACTAGAGATCCCTTAGCAGTATTATATTCTGAGAGCACCATTAGATCCTAATTATGAGCTAAATCGGGTTCATAAAGCTATAAGCTCACTAACTGGTTTGAGGGAATATTAGTCGCACAACTGGTTGGTCAACTGGTCCTCAAACTGCAGCTGGCCACAGTTGATTAATTGTTCAAGCACGTCCAATTACTGTGGGTGCTCTTATCGTTGGGGCATTAGTTCTGTGTACATCAGAGTATAAAAGCTTCTGTTGTTTAGATGGATTACGTAAGACAGAGTGATTGCAGTTTTATCGAATTAGAAGTAGACAAAGTGTATAGACATCTAATAATTTTCCGCCCCAGACAGGATTTGAACCTGTAACCTTTCGTCTCAAGCCGACGAATGCTCTAACCAATTGAGCTACTGAGGATTCAAGTCCCGTGGCGAAATTTTTAGTTCCTTTCTAACCCGTTAACGCGGGTAGTTATGTCCTATAGATACACAATTCTGAGTACCCATCAATATCTATGTATCTAATACATGTTGTCTTTTATGTAGAAAGTTTGTATCAAAATTATCAGACTGAAACACGACAGCGTAGAGCAAAGAATTTATGGTTGAGGGAATAGCTAAAGCGAATTCATCCTAGTATTTAAACTGCCACAGTGTTAGTGACAAACAAATGCTCAACGCCCGGGATTGACACAATAAAGAATTATATTCGGCTTATTTTTATTAAAGCTACAGGTGTCGATTTTAAATTTTAAATTATTTCAGTGGTTGGGTTATAACCTTATATGTAAGCAATTCATCATTTAAATTGTTAGCACAGGATCGAATATATCTTCTACTGAATAAAGATTCCAGTAGACTTTATAACGCGCAGGCGAATTCGGAGACTTACTATGTATGTATACTGTATATATCTAATATTATTTATACATAATAGATTTTTAAAATGAAATTTTCTCAACAAATCCACTTGTTTGTAATATGTAAGAGCGAAAACCGCGTTACTTTTACTACAGAATTAGAATATCTCAATAGGCATTTTAGCTATGAACACGAAATTTACAAGTGAAGTTGTTTATAGTTAGGAGATGTGAACTGAGGGCTGATTTATGTTTTGTCATGATCAACTTGGGCTTTATTTAAAATTAGTCATAAATCAACCTAGAAAGTTACGCTAGTATTTTGAGTAAAACTGTGGTCTCCTTATTTAAACTTCAAAAAAATGACTCGACATACTTATTTCTTTTTGAATACTTTACTTGTGTATTTTGGCAGAACAAAATTGTAATAGATGATATTTAAAAATTCACTCAACATGTATCTATCTACACGAAATTCAATAGTTACCGAAAAACTGCATCCATCTTTTCTCCCAATGGCACCAAAAAACTATCCAGGATTGAAAGTTTCGCGCAGTTAAAGAACTTAAAAAAACATGCAAAGCACCAGTCTAGTTAGGAGATATTTGATAACAAAGGAAGTTTCCGGAATACAAAGAAACGCGCGAGATCCAAAGCCCTTGATAGAGTTGGTAAAAATATATAACAATTTGTATCCATGGTTCAACGTAGCTTGCAATTTAAATCTAAGTTACTAAACTAATGGAATTTTAAAAATAACTAATATTATATACAAACGTGACGAGAATGACAAGCTACCACTTAAGATTTTCTAAGCTGCTCTTGTACTATACTTATGCATATTAAGTTGCAAGTAAGTTTACCCACGTCACGTAGCGAGGACGCTTATATGTTATACGGAAAGTTATAATATAAATACGGCTATTTTATATTATAATAAAATTAAACATATTTGTGTGCAACGAGATAACTTTAAATCCTTCTTAAGAAAAGTCGACGAAGAAATATGTGATCTCGCAAAAATATATGTAACATGTGATAAAATCTACATATTATAATGTAGCTAAGAACAATGGCGAACACTTCAGATTTTAAACAAAAAATCCTCATACAAATCGACCCGTCCGTTCAAACGTTATAATGCTACAGACAGACAGATACTCAAACACACAGAGACATGTAAACTTATGACATCCATATTCTGATGTCCCATCATTGTCTTACGGCGGTTTTTTTTTTAAATAAAATAGTCTTTGTATATACTTGTTATTTTAGTTACATGTATATCAATCGCCTCTGTGGTCTAGCGATCCAGGTGTTGGATTGACTGCATGGGCAACAAAAATAAAAATTTGGGTTTTCCAGTTTTCTAATAAAAAAAATTTTGCTCGAGATTGGATATGTTCCCGGTTGGCGATAGGCTTGCCACCTATCCCGTTGTGGGACTCAGTGTCTTCGGCTAGTCGGTGGGTGGGTGATTACGTATATATCTCTCCTACTTTCTATTAATATTATAAATATGAAAGTTTGTTTGTTTGTTACTCCTTCATACAAAAACTGCGTAACCGATTTTCATGAAATTTGGCACACACATTGAGGGTAACTTGGATTAACACATAGGATAGTTTTGTTCTTATGAGGCCATCATCCACAGCTAGTATCTATATAAATATAAAAAATGAATCCCCATTTCGCATGAACATCGCATCATGCTTGAACGAATGGACCAATTTTACTAAATATTTCATTCTTGTGCTATTCTTTTGTAGTAAAAAGTTCATATTAAAATAAATTATCAGCGAAAGTTTCAAGTAAAATGGGAAAACAATACTTTAATCCGAACCAACAACAGTCTTGCTTGAAATTAAAGTTCAAAGGACAAAGTTCACCGACTAGCTAGTCTACGACAAATAGTATAAATTACCATATGTTGAAACTTAGATGAAGCGAGCTTAAGAAGACAAAGTGGAAACACTGTTAGGAAGATGTATTACATTTCGTATTACGTACAATGTATGTTTATATTTGTGTAGTAATTAGACGACGTCGTTGCAAAGGATTAAATCTGAAATCACCTTAGAGTATGTATGAATAGAGCGCAGGTTATCCTTTAATCTTTTTCTCGTGTAAGATTATCAGATCTATCTATTATCTAATAGATACTAAACTTCTAGTAATGACTATAATACCATAATGATACGACTAATAGATATTAAAAAAAATAATTAAAAAACATATTCCAGAAGACCAAAAACTAATGAAATTGAATCTAAACTATTCTCGAATTCCCTTAAACACACACAAAAAATTTAATCAAAATCGGTACACTCGTTTAGAAAGAGTTTAGTGACAAACACACGAACACTAGAAATATACATATTAAGATAATTACGCATCCTGATATGTATTGTTCAATCACATCATTCAATTTGTCTTTTTCTTTTACTGAAACAACCACAAATATTTGTAGGTATAAGTCTGCATATTTGTTATCAACAGTATTATTCAATTTGCATTAGTTTTTTAGTTATTCGGGTTTGACTGCAGTGTATGTGTTAATTGAAATCCAAAAATAAACCTCCAAAGTCCAAAAACAAATCCAAAGATACCTAGTAGAAAGTATAATCTAAAGTTAAATAACAATAATTTAAAATATAAGACATGATGCAGTAGAAACTTTTATGTGAAACGATGAATTACACTACGTTTTACGTACATTCGCTTTAGTATAGTAATTAGACGACATCTCAGTCGTTTCAAAGGATTAAAACTGCACCTTAGAGTAGATATTAACATAGAATCTGAGCATCAACAACATTTTTTTTTTAATCTTTATGTCTGTAAAAACGGCTGACATTAGGCAAATTTTAACAAAACATAATATTATTATTTATTTATTATAATACTTAGTACTTGCTGACTTAGCAAACTTCGTATCGCTGACATTATCAGCTACTACATTATATTTTATGCTTCGATAGTAGCGCAGTCTGCCGGATCCAATGTTAACCATTACATGGTCAATGACTATTTACAAATCAAAATAAAATAAAAAAACACATTTTCCAGTGGACCAAATTGTGAATCTAATCCATTCTTGAATCCCATTGAACACATACAATTTTTTTTATCCAAATCACTCCAGTCGCTTAGTGACAACACACGCACACTAGAAATATATGTATAAAAATATTCAACAAATTTTTGAAACAATAGATATTAGTTATTAAGTGATAACAATTTATCACCGTCTCACTTATCTTTTTCCATCACAAGGTTGGTGTCTGACAATGTCAATGTTTCAGATCGGAATGTAGGGTAGTCAATAAACTTGCACACTAGGACTAAAACTCCCGTCATATAACAGTCACACCTATAACATCTACAGAGTCCATCGCCGAAAGTTATGCTTTACCATCAGGAGCGGGTGAAGGTAGATTTGGGTAACGCTTGTTTGCTAGTTTATGAAAAGGAAAACACACTAATATTAAAATATAATCTAAGCTTCTGATGGTAGTTTAAGCCATGTATCCAATAAAATGTGATAAAAGCCGAGGAAGCTTTACGCCCCACTGCATACGAGTCGAGATCTATATTCCATGGTTCTAGAAATTTACGACAAAACCCCACGGTTTTATGGTTTATCTGCACTACAAAAGCATTAAATAAATACCTATATTACTTTATTAGGTAGTAGATGTTCTTCTGCAACTTGCCTGTATTGGTACAATCGCCTTAACATTTTCTGTTCTAGCCCTGATGATTTGCCAATATCGTCTAGCTGAAGAGTAGAGTAGCCGGTAGACTTGCACACGTAAGCTAAGATCCCGGGCAAAACTCAGCCAAATTTACCACTAGCCGTGGTGTCACTCGTGTTTGTCCGGGCTTCTTTGTAAAAGACCATCTGCCTTCCTTGCCAGGCAGTTCGTAAAAGGCGAGCATATGCTCGCCGTCACTAACACCGTGACTCGCCCGGATTGGTACCACCGCCTTACCTATTTCTGCCGCTATAACGTCATGACGTGTTCCGGTTTGAAGGGTAAGGTAGCCGGTAAACTTACTTTTGCTCAAGGCCTAACATCCCGGCCTCAGGAGTTAGGTTGGTAACGCACCATTACCACCTTTTGTGTCTCTAGGCAGCGTGAATTTCTTAACATCAGGAAATCCGTCTGCTTGTTTGCCTTCCAATATCATATAAAAAAAAAAACAAAAAAAACTACTTGTACCTGGGCATGTAAGCAAAATTCAACGGCATGACGTATGAGTACATGACGAAAATAATAAAACGCCCATATCCTTCTCCCGGTTCTAAGCGAGAGGTAGCTTAGCTTAGCATCTATTTTCAGCTTAATTATTTTAACTATCACGACTGATTCATCGTTCATATTTTTTTTTGTTTTTATTATTTTTAAGGTGCATTCTGCTATTCGGGGTGAAGACAAATCCAACGATTCAAAAACCATGAATATTGGTCCAGCAAATCTCGAGTTATAAGTGTTGTGATAAATTTGACTTTGTACTGTTTTTAGTTATATATTGTGTGTATTGCGAATTTCAAACTGGATAAAAACATCGAAAAAAGTTCTCTTGAATCTTGAATTTCAAACCGCCAATGGAATTGCGTGTTCGAAGTCAATAGAAATGTTACAGAAGGCTTACGGTAAATCGACTTTATCAAAAATTCATGTCTACGAGGTGTACAAAGCGTTTAAAGGCGGTCGAGATGTTATTGAAGATTTAGCTCGCTCTAGTAGGCCAACAATATCTGCAACTGAAGTTAACATCGCAAAAGTCAAAGAAACAGGCTCTAAACGTTCTATATGAGTCGATCCATATCATTTTAACTAAACACAAAAAAAAGTATCTTCACGCCCATATCCCCAAACAGGTAGGCAGAGGCACAACAAGGGCACCCACGACTAGCCGAAGATACTAAGTCCCACAATGTGATAGGTGGCAAGCCTATCGCCAACCGGGCACATATCCAATCCCGATCATCATTTTTTTTTATTAAAAAACTAGAAAAATTCAATTTTCTATTTGTTGCCCGACCCGGGATTGGAACCAGGGACCTCATGCAGTCAAGTCCAATAACTGAACCGCTAGACCACAGAGGCGATATTTTAACTAAACATTTGGATATGAAACATGTTGTCGTTCGGCTAGTCCTCAAAGAACTGAATTTTCTCCAAAAACTCAATAGCACGAAAGTCGCTGAGGACATGCTGGAAAAAGTCCATTCCGACCCAATATTCATGAAACGCATTTTTTAATGATATTAGAAGTCAAACAAGCAGACGGATTTCCTGATGGTAGAAAATTCACGCCGACTAGAGACACTAAGGTGGTAATGTTGCATTGCCAACCTGAGGCCGGGTTGTTAGGCCTCGAGCAAAAGTAAGTTTACCAGCTACCTTACCATGCAAACCAGAACACGTCATGAAGTTATGGCGGAAGGAATAGGTAAGGCGGTGGTACCAATCCGGGCGAGTCGCTGCGAAACTCTACCACCTAGTCAGATGTCACGCTGCTAGTGATGGTAAGCCTATGTACGTCTTTTACGAGCTGTCTGACAAGAAGGCAGGCTGATGACGAGAATTGGGTTAACGAGTTTGACGGAAACTAGTCAACCAGCTTTAGTAGCCTTCCAAATGAACCGAAACCGAAAAAACGTCAATTTGTTCAAAAATCAGTAATGTTGACTGTTTTCTTTGACTATTTCGGTATTGTGCGCTTTCTTTTTTTGCTGGAAGGTCAAGCAATAAATGGAAAATATTGTTTGAGTATTATGCGCCGTTGAAGAGAGCAACTTCGACAAAACAGCTAGATTTTTTGAAAGGAAATTCCTGGATTTTGCACCAGATATCGTCGACTTCTTTTTTTTTTTCAAAACTTTAATTACCACCCGTTTTAAATAGGTAGAAGACAGAAAAAAGAATTCCTTTGCTTTTGTTGACAGAATAGTATAATGTAATTCTAAAATGTTCGCTCCCACATATTTTCGAATTCCGTCGAAAGAGTGAGCGGGCTTGTAAAATATTTCAGAAACTAGCAAATGGGATATTTTACTAGAACGCTTTTAAACCCTCCAAAAAATTTGTTCCTGTATATTTGTTAGATTGTTTATTTCTATAAATTTTAAAGAAAGAAAATATTTCGCTCCAGACAGGATTTGAACCTGTAACCTCTTGTCTCAAGCCGACGAATGCTCTAAATGTTTGAGCTACCGAGAAACTACTTGTTTATTTGTTTATTTATTCTTACTATAAATTAAAATTTTAAATTTTTACATGGTAAGGATGACCCTGTCGTCATCTTCTCAGTATGTTATGAAATTTAAATGACTAAGAACACGATTCACTAATTTTCTCAAATAAATTTTAGTTTTAGGTTATATTTTCATTACTTTTTGTATATTTAAAAAAATGTAAATCTATTTCAAGTACGGAAAGCCAATAAAATTAAAATATGTAACAAAGTTCTAGATGTTTACCACAAAACTTATGGTTGTACGTTTCATCTTTGCTATGCGTATTAGGGTATTAGATATATAGTTTTGAAATATAGGAGGAGTTCTAAAAGTTTGTGGTAACAAGAGCATTACTAAAATATAGAAAGGAAGAGTTATTATAAGAGATTTTGACGTAGTGATATAAAAAAAAAACTAATGATCCAGTACGTCTTCGAAACCGTACACACATACATATCTTCACATCAAGTCCCTTGCGAATTAGACAGAGAGTGCAGAGAGCCAAGCGATTAACATGTAATCGCTTGGATCTCTGCACTCTCATACACACATATATATCTTCATATCTTGACTTGAAAACATGTATGTGTATACGGTTTCGAAGACAACAATTTATCGCTTGGCTCTATGCACTCTCTGCCTAATTCCCAAGGGACTTGATGTGAAGATATGTATGTGTATACGGTTTCAAAGACTCTTGACAAAACCCCCTTGGATATAACCCGATGTAATTAAATGTTTTTTTTTAATATATGATAATACATCAAACAAGCACTCGGATCTCCTAATGGTAAGCGACAATTGTAGCCTAAAGACACCATAGACGTCAGAGGTAACTTGACCTGATCGGAACACGACAATACTAAAAACTGTTATTACCATTAACGAAAAAAGTATTTAGCCCAGTTGGCTATCACATTGTTAGAATAAAAATTGCCTTTGACCTGGTCCTGGCCCTGGTCCTAGTTTTACTTCTTCGAAGATACGTTCGTGGAAATCCTATTAATATTATAAATGCGAAAGTTTGTATGTATGGATGTATGGATGTATGGATGTTTGTTACTCTTTCACGCAAAATCTACAAAGCCGATTACGATGAAATTTGGTATGTAGGTAGCTGAAGACCCAGAATAACATATAGGCTACTTTTTATCCCGGAGTTCCCGCGGGATTGGGACTTACGCGGGTGAAACCGCGGGGCGCAGCTAGTACATAATAAAATAGTAAATGAAAAGTAAGTACATAAAAAAGTAAGTAATGAGTATTAGTAGGCATATAAGTAATTTCTTCACTCATGTGACTTATGTTCTTATTTTAAAATAATTATTTTTCCAGCCTTTTTTTGTTGAAGCAACCGTTTTGAATTTGGAACGGTATAAAGTTACATGAATTGAACACAGTCGGGTTTTGTTTGTAATGCGCTTTTAAATTAGTTAATTTACCTGAATTTCCATACCAAAGTTAGTTATAGAAATCGTTAGGCCCGAACATCGGACAAAATTGAACAGGGCGATTAAATTTACATGAGCAGAATAATTTATTCGTACCGCATTATACTTTGCTTTATGAGGATAATTAATTGTGACAAGTTATTATCTAAACACTGTTTAACGGTTTGGAAATAGCATGTGTTTACCGCATTATTTATTCACATTTTTAATAGAAACTGTCACGCTAAAGTTCTCATAGCATTGTGAAGAGGTGACTGGTGTGTTGATTTTATAAGTGATCGCTTCTAAAAGTTACAAAACAGTGAAGAGGAAATCCGTGTTCTCACATGGCTCTCCCGATGGTAAGAGATAATCGTGACCTAACGATACCATAGACACAATAGGTGCGTTTAAAGCAAAGCCGTAGTTTTTGGCTGAATGTGCAAAGCTATCGGCTATTTTAATGATGTTACTTGCCAAGTTTTAATAAAAAATTATATACTTGACACATAGCGTTTAGTAGGTTTATAACAATATGTGTGAAAACTCCCCAAGTAACACCATTAAAAAGTACAGAAAAAAATAAAAAAATGTTATCAGGAAACAGCTAAAAAACACGTTTGCGTTCCTGTAAGTATTAAAATTTTAGGTATTTAATATGATATTTATTCAGAATCTACTTTTCAAACTGCGGAAAATCAAGTGTGCATTCCTGTAGCTATTTTTAACTGAGGTGTGTATGGAACTTGGTATATATTTTGATCTCGCTTCTTTTATAGGCGAAGCATTCCCATATTATCGAACTTGGCAGCCTTTCACATTTATGTTTTGGGTGGGATTTCATTTATTTTTGTAAGGTTGTTTATTTTACTAGGTGGTAGATTTTCGCAGCGACTCGCCCGGATTAGTACCACCGTCTTACCCATTCCTGCCGCCATAACGTCATGACGTGTTCCGGTTCGGAGGGTAAGGTAGCAGGTAAACTTACTTTTCCTCGAGGCCTAACATCCTGACCTCAGGTTGGCAACGCACCATTACCATCTTTGGCGGCGTGAATTTCTTACCATCAGGAAATACGTCTGCTTGTTTGCCTTCCTATAACATAAAAACAAAAAAAAAATTTAAGTTAGTTAAGGAAATGTCTCATTTCCTTAACTAACTTACTTAATCATAAATTAAATTAATCATAATTTCAGGTTGGTATGACCATTGAAAGATAGATCCGTTTAGTTCGTTTTAGTTCCTTAGGGGTATAAATTTACAGCTTCATTATTTTTGAAACTGACTCACTTGGCTATTTTC
>NJDD01002528.1:333432-351385 GCA_002245505.1 Calephelis nemesis
CCTAACATCCTGACCTCAGGTTGGCAACGCACCATTACCATCTTTGGTGTCTCTAGGCGGCGTGAATTTCTTATTATCAGGAAATCCGTCTGCTTGTTTGCCTTCCTACGACATAAAAACCAAAAAAAAACCAAAAAAAAAAAAATGATTAATCATAAATTAAATTAATCATAATTTCAGGTTGGTACGACCATTGAAAGATAGATCCATTTAGTTCGTTTTAGTTCCTTAGGGGTATAAATTTACAGCTCCATTATTTTTGATTCACACTTGGCCATTTTCTGATTTTTTCCTTTACCTTGACCTAAAGACCTACCGCCATGCCAAATTTCAAGTCAATACGACCATTGGAAGTGGTCTAGGTTTTTGATGAGTGAGTCAGTCAGTCAGTGAGTGTATAGTAAAAATAGTTATTTTTTGACGTCAATATCTCAAGAACTACAATAGATATAATAATGAAATTTTGTTTTTTATATAAGTAAGGAGGTCTAAACAGATACTAGAAATTTCATATGCGTAGATAGAATAGATTTTGAGTTAAAGGGGGGTCGAAATTGGCCCGAAATGGTTCGTGCAATATAACCCACGGCCGGTGTGTAGCTTTTGTTTTGCTCGAACTTGGCGGACACACTGCCGTGTGTCTAGATCCTACTAATATTACAAACGCCAAAGTTTATTTGTTATTCCTTTACGCAAAAACTGTTTGACCTATTTTCATGAAATTTAGCACACACATCGAGGGGAACTTGGATTAACACATAGGATATTTTTTATCCTGAAACAATGTTCCTGTGGGACTACACGGGCAACGCCGCGGGCAACAGCTAGTAGTGCATAAATGTTCATCTCTTTTGATAACATCATTGACAATCATGTCGTCAATATATATTAAAAGTATCTCAAAAACCAACACTAGCTCAGTGAAGTTAAAATAATATGCGCTCTGAATCATGGTCTACGCGACGCACTCATAACATCGATGGTGTCTTAAAGCCACGGTTATTTATTACCATCAAGAGAGCCGTGTGCTTTCTTCGCTGACGTCATTCCACCTCTAAATCATGATCTACACGACGCACCCGTAACATATGTGGTATCTTCAAACCACAGTCACTTTTTACCATCAAGAGAGCCGTGGTCTTTGTTCGCTGACGTCATTCTACCTTTAAATCATAGTCTACGCGACGCACCCATAACATCTATGGTGCCTTTAAACCATGGTTGTTTTTTACCATCAGAAGCGCCTTGTGCTTTGTTCGCTGAACCGATAAAAAAATTAATTCCCAATTACGGGCGACAACTGGTATGAATATACGAGTCGTTCTGGAAATTTACGACAAAAACCTTCGCGGTTTCGTGTTCTAAACTAAGATGATTCATATCCCTCGTCTCCACAAAATATAAGTTGCAATGTAATTTATCTTCGTTTCTAGAACTTTGTTTGTTCCGTTTTAAAATGTATAATAAAATCCTCTATATCAAAAACAGTGTACGGATAAAAGTATCTTGACGCCCATATCCCCGTAGATGTAGGCAGAGGCACAACCAGGGCACCCACGTTTAGCAAAGACACTAAGTCCCACAATGTGATAAGTGGCAAGCCTTTCGCCAACCGGGCACACATCCAATACCGAGCAACTTTATTTTATTAGAAAATTGAAAAAAACAAATTTTCATTTTGTTGCCCGACCTGGAATTCGAACCCGGGACCTCATGCAGTCAAGTCCAACACTTGAACACAGAGGCAATATAGTGTTTTATTGCTAAGATATTTTTTTAATTGTTGAAAAATAGCACTAGTTACCTAGCAACTGATTTAAAATGGCCAAATCTATAATCTCAGATAGGTTTAAATACTGGCCGTTAAAGAATACATTTACGTCTTCTTACGTAAGAGAAGTCAGAGGCACTATAATTCAGAAAGTGTCAAGTGTCAGAAAGTGTCAGAAAATTCGTACTTTGTAAAAGAGTCCTTGTTCTACATGAGCTACGATAAATAGAGTTAAGTTCCTTTGTGGCTTTATGTAAGAAACACACCGGATTAATTTTAGCTATAATTTTGTCAGTGGTAGCTCTGTTTGTATCACTATCTTACAAAGTTATAAATTTGAAAAAGTGTATGTTTGCAAGTATATTCCAAAAAAAAAAAGTATCTTCACGCCCATATCCCCGAAGAGGTAGGCAGAGGCACAACCAGGGCACCCACGACTAGCCGAAGATACTAAGTCCCATAATGTGATAGGTGGCAAGCCTATCGCCAACCGGGCACGTTTCCAATCCCGACCAACATTTTTTTTTATTAGAAAATTGGAAAAATCCAATTGTCTTTTTGTTGGCCGATCCGGGATTCGAACCCGAGACCTCATGCAGTCAAGTCCAACACCCGGACCGCTCGACCACAGAGGCGACTAAGTATCCATTTCTTCGTATATGTGGCTAAGCAGATTTTTATGAGTTTTGACATAATATAGAGTAAACCGTCAGGATAATCGACTCGTCCGGATTAGTAACATCGCCTTACCTATTCCTGACGCCGCCGTAACATTAGCGCTTTCCACAAAAATGTTCAGGTTCATAGGATAAGGTAGCCATTAGACTTACTATTACTCGAGGTCTCACATCCATCCCACAGGTTAACGCACCTTTACCACCTTTGTTGACTATAGATGGTTTGAGTTTCTTACTGTCAGGTAATCCGTCTGCTTGTTTACCTTCCAATATCATAAAAAAGATTATCCCAGGACGTAGGCTATTCTCTAGGGAATACTTTATCCCCTATTGGTCAGGGTTCCCTGTTTAGAGTAAATAATATGCCTTACTGCCTAGCTACTCATGAGACGAACATGGGTTAAACTGGATTTTAAGTAACAATACCACTTGTGGTGCATAGTGCCAGTGTTTGTCAAAGTCGTGCTCCTGACCAGAGGGTAAAGTGGCCGATAGATTTGCTCATTAAGCTTAATACTTTGCTTTTTACGAACCAGTAGTATATATGATATCTTTAGGTCAAGGTTGTCACTTAGCAGAAAGCCGTGAGCTTGTTTACTACCTTTTAACTTTTAACAAGGAGAACTCACAACATATTTTTTTTAATATATTGCAAGGTAAACAAGCAGACGGATTTGCTGACGTTAAGAAATTCACGCCACCTAGAGACACCAAAGTTGGTAATGATGCGTTTTCAACCCGAAGCTGGGATTTTAGGCCTCGAGAAAAGTAAGTTTTCCGGCTATCTTATTATCTGAATCGGAACATATCAACGACAGACACTGATATTATGGCGGCAAGAATAAACAAAGCGGTGGTACCAATCCGGGTGATTAGATGTCACGGTGATAGTGGCGGTAAGCCTATGTTCACCTTTTACGAGCTGCCTGGCATATAGGCAGGCGGTCTATTTCTGCAAAGTAGCCCGGATCAACATCGGGAAAACCTTTCACTCATCACACTGTTACATTTCTTCACACTGCTATAAAAATAATAGCGTGACGGTTTCCATCACATTTTGTTAAAAACGTGAAAATATGTAATGTAGTTATCGCATGCCATTTCCAAACCGTTAAACAGTGTTTAGATAATAACTTGTCACAATTAATTATCCTCATAAAGCAAAGTATAATGCGGTACGAATAAATTATTCTGCTCATGTAAATTTAATCGCCCTGTTTAATATGGCGAGTTACTTCGGCTAAACGTTTTCTATAACTAACTTTGACAGGGAAATTTAGGGAAATTAATCTAATCTACTAGCGCATTATAAACAAAACTCAACTTTGTTCAAACTTGTGTAGTTTTCTTTTCTTTCTTTCTTTAGGTTTTGGCCTTCACGTTAGTATTTTGCCATTAGTCAAGTAGAAATTTGCATCAAATTTTATATAGGCAAATTTTAATCAATTATTATCAGTCATCAGTCATAAGTCGTCAGTAAGTCATGTCAGGCTCTTGGGTATAGCGGTGGCTCATTACACAAGCTCATATAATGATATTTGGTGGCAACAAGGAAATACACGATACGCTAATTTCTTCATGATTATTTGTTTTGTGCACTTTCACTGGACAAAATTGTACAAAATCCCACCAAAGTTGACTAATTTCACTCAATATCAACACGAAATTCAAAAATTATAAAAAAACTTCGACCATCTTTTCTCTCGATGGCGCCAAAACTCCCGTGTAATTTTAAATCGTTCTAATTTCAAAACTGGTGCTGCAACAGAGCAACGGAAAAAAAAGAAAAAGAAAAATTTTGAAATAAGAACCTCAGTCACATGAATAAAGAAATTATTTTTATGCCAAAGTATTCTCATTCAATCAATACTTTTTCTTGTTACTAAAGATTTTTTTATTTACTTTTTATTTTCACTTTCTATTTTATATCCTTAGCGGTGGCATCAAAAGAAATATAGTAAAATAATGTTTCTAATCTGTAAGTGCTTATTTACTATTCAAAATACCTTAAACACTTTCCTTTAAAAAAATTACTTTTTATAAGTAATTAGTTCTTAATTTATTTATTTACGTAACTTCACTTACTTATCTTCGAAGTGGTATATAATATGACCAGGAAACCCGCGCTTAGCCAATGGTAATTCTTAGTCTCACAATGTAATAGGTGACACATCATCCCCAACCGGGTAAAACACTCATATCATAAAAGATAAAAACAATGTTTGATATTATAGTGTTCCGGTCAAAACGGTAAGGTAGACTTTACATCTCGGCCCTTACAACAATAAACTAAAAGTCTACCTATAACATACATGGTGTCTTTTACCATCGGAACGGTCGTGTGATTGCTTTGACCTTCGATGCGTTATTTGCAGGCTTTTTTGAAGTCTTAATTTAAACACGCAACTTCCGTATATAATGCATTAAAAATCATAATTAAAGAATATCACACCTTTAAGCCTTTACAGGTACAATTATTACCCAATGTATCTGATGTAAATGTGAATTATTCCAATTTTATACTTGGCCCTTAGATTGTCTTGCAACTCAAGCTGATTTATTTAATAATACACAATTAGTCCTTAGTGCACCTAATACAAAAAAATGCAAACAAAACTTAGTTTAAGTTTTGTTTGCAAGCTACACCAAGGTGGCCTTATCGTCAAGTCAAAGACCTCTTCTATACAACCTTTATTATATGAAAATAAGATTCAGTAAGATATTTTAAAATGGTACACTAAAAACATAAAAAATCCATCTAAAACTAGATGGAATATATTGGCCCAAAAGTGGAAACTTTTCATAATTGTATTTGTAAAGTCAAAGCCTGCTTGTGATTTTACTTTCCCTTTAGCGTTAGTAAAATGGTAAGTCGAACCGCAGTCGAATTTGTTGGGTCCTAGACCATAAATAGAAACATTATCTATAAAGTAGTCGGCATTATTGGAATACAATGAATTAATAACACAAAGCCAATAATTTAGTTCCCATTAAAGCTAAGCGAAGAGATTTGCTCTGCATATTTAATTCATAATAAAATCAGTTATGCATACCGCCTCTGTGATCTAGCGGTTTAGTTGCTGGACTTGACTGCTTGAGGTCCCAGGATCGAATCCCGGGTCGGGCAACAAAAAGAAAATTGGATTTTTCTAATTTTCTAATAAAAACACGTTGCTAGGTTTGGGTATGTGTCCAGTTGGCGATAGGCTTGCCACCTATCACTTTGTGGGACTTAGTATCTTCGGCTAGTCCTGAGTGCACTGGTTGTGCCTCTGTACTACCTTTTCGGGAATATGGCCGTGAAGATATATACTTACTTTTTTACAGTCAGTATTATATATTAATTGAATTTACTTTTATTTTGAATGTAATGTAATAATAGTTACCTGATGCCGATCATTTACTATGTACCTATTACAGGTAGGCAAACAAAGATGGTAATAATTAAAAATTAATATAGCTGCAAAATTCTGTGTCACACTCAATAGGTGAAATTTTCGTTAGCGACAGACGAAAGGGCAGGTTTCAATCACGTCTGAGGTTTTTCTTTTTTTTTAATTTACTACACAATTTTTCAATCTGAATACACAGGATAATAAAAAAGAATACCAATAAACTCAAAAGTAATAAAAGCCAGCTCTATCATTTGTCGCCAGAGCGGATTTGCCAAGCTCTCTCTGTAGTTTATTTCTGTTGCATTTTCTTGCAATACAGAAAACTAAGGCAACACTTTATTGACTAATGCAAAAACTAAATTGGTTCCATTGAAGGATCCCTCCCTGATAAATCGCTCAACCAATCTACGAATCAATCCAGATCCTTGTCGGATTTCGGTTGCCGGGCTCTACCGGCAACGCTGCGTAGCACGGCAGTTGTTCTCGTAGCCGCGTAGAGGGTGGTCTCGTAGCAGACCCTTTTCAAAAACACTTTTTTTTTAAATTTCATCTCTCACTAACTAGTTTCAAACGAACATCACGATGATTTCCAAAATCCAAATAAAAATTATTGTTTTTAAAATTTAGAATCTACAGGTGGTTTGCTCGCGCACGTGCCCCTAAAATGTACTGTAAATAAATGTTCTTTGTTCTTTTGAACATAATAATTAGTTGAAATTAGTTATTTTATGTGAATAAATCGTCAATCAGTTGTGCTGTGATAGTTTTGTGTTATATTCATCTGTTATGTAGTTTATTTACAAATGTTTGTAAAGTCACAACTAAAGTAAGTTTGGTTGGAATTTAGTTTTTAGGTGGGCACGAACTGGTGGTATTTTACTTTTAATATATTTAACTGTTTGAGTATACATAAATAACATACAACTTTTTTTGTAAACACCCTATAGCTGCGGCTAAGTTTTAGATTTTAAATACTGTCTTAACACATCTTAACCGCCTCGTTGGTCGAGTGGTTAGCGTATACGCTTAACTACACCTAACAACCGCGATGCTCGGGTTCGATTCGCGACACGGGCAGGCATTTGTGTGATGAACATTTAGATGCCTGCATTTTCCGGGTCTGGGTGTTTATTAAATTTATTTTGGTTATCTATTTAAGTATTTCTATGTATTAGTATCGTCGACTAACACCCATAATACAAGCATATAATTTGCTTTCATTAGGGTTTGAGTCAATTAGTGTAACTTGTACCAGAACATTTTTTTTATTTATTTGCACTATTAGCTCACTTTGAACAGGATACGATACAACAAATTTAGCTAAACTTACCACCGAAGCTAACAGACTTAGCTATTTAAAAATATTAACAAAAAAGACTTTCTAAGATATTTTAATTTCAATACTTGTTCTGTGCTTGAGATCAATTTGTAATTTTTTTCAAGAAAGAAACTTAACTTTTGACAGGATTTGAACTTGCACCCTTTCTTCTCAAGCCAAAGAATGTTGTAACCATTTGAGGTATTAACTTTTTCTTTCTGTAAAAAATGTTTAAAATTAGAAGATTTTCCAGTAAGGTCCTTATCTCTCTCATCATAAGTTACCTATCAGGCAAAAAATCACCGAAATTCTTTTAGCATAATGTTAAAGCTTTCTTATAATTTAACAGACGCAGAGATTGCTTGTATAAAGGTTTATTATCATCCCTATTCATTTTAGTATTAAAAATTAGGATCCTGATAGTCTTAAAAATGCTTTAATATTATGAACTGATCTAATATATAAATATTTTAAAATACAAATTCTTTACCTTCCTTCCTTCAAACCTTAAAGATACATTAAAGAAACCTCCAAGAAAAGAGCGTACTCATTCCTTAAAGGTCGGCAACGCATCTGTGATATTCCTGGTGTTGCGGATGTCCGTGGGCGGAGGTGATCACTTTCCATCAGGTGACCCACTTGCTCGTTTGCCTCCTCTTATATAAAAAAAATCAATAACGACGTTTGCTATTTGAATCAGAGATGATCATTTGAGCAAGCTTATTGACTAATCTACCACCAACCAAAACACGACAGTCAGACACTTAACTTATGGCATCAATACTACGTAAAGCAACAGATGTAAATTTGGATAAAATAACAACAGGTTTTTTTCCGAAAATTGTTTCTTATATAAAATTTTCGCTTTTCTCGCCTCTGTGGTCTAGCGGTTCAGGTGCTGGACCTGACTGCATGAGGTTTTTATAAATAATGCTTATCTATTAGCTATACGCACTTGAGAAAAGATATAATTATTACAAAATTCAAAAAAAATAAAAAAATACAAAAAAATTTTTTGACTGACCGGGATGATACGTACATTGTGCAAGTTTTCCCTCTACCCTTCCCTCCAGACTATACAGCGCTTTATCACCTGTGGTCTTGCTGGCACTACTTACTTATCTTTATGCCAAGTCCCTTGGGGAGAAGGCAGTGAGGATCGAGTGGCAAATGTCGTGATCCTGTCAAAATTGCTTAGCTTCCTCCCCTCTTGTTACGACCTACCAGGCAGGGAAGTAGATGGTCTAGATTTTTAATATGAGACTATATTAATATATTGATATATTGTTATATGAGACTATATTAATATATTGTTGGTTCAGAACTCAAATAGATATAATTATCTATATGAGTTCTGAACCAACATAGGAAACTGGCTTGGAAAGTTCACACTGCAAAGCTTTCAGCTTTCAAGTCATATATCTATTTTTATATAATATATTTTTTTTATTTTTATATTATAGGAAGGCAAACAAGCAGACGGATTTCCTGATGGTAAGAAATTCACGCCGCCTAGAGACACCAAAGATGGTAATGGTGCGTTGCCAACCTGAGGTCAGGATGTTAGGCCTCGAGCAAAAGTAAATTTACCGGCTACCTTACCCTCCGAACCGGAACACGTCGTGACGTTATGGAGGCAGGAATAGGTAAGACGGTGGTACCAATCCGGGAGAGTCGCTGCCAAACTCTACCACCTAGTCGGATGTCACGGTGTCAGTGATGATACGCCTATGCTCGCCTTTTACGAGCTGCCTGGCAAGAAAGGCAGATGTTCTATTCTGCAAAGGAGCCCGGACCAACACGGAGATTTCAAGTCATATACTAAATTCATCAGAAAAACCCTTCAGAATAAATTTGAATTATAATTGCAGCGTAATAGCGAACATTTTAATGAGTTTCTAATAAATATTCATACAATTTTATATGTCAGTGTCAAGGTTAGGCAGTTTCGGTTATTTTTAAAATCCTAATTTCAAACAATTTTCACTTAACTTTCTCAGAATAGTTTCTCTTTATAATCCTAACTAGCTATTTCCCGCGGCTACATCCGAAGGTTACTGTTATGTAGCTCTTCCGCGTGGGATTAAAGGGCCATATACGCTAAAATACGTCAGCAGTTTACTGTTTTTTTCATACAAAGCAATCATGGATCTTGGTGACAAAAACACACAAGATTAACATGAATATGCTTTATAAGACTAGTGTTTTCAAAACTCGATTCATTTTACTTTGCTCGATAGAAAAAAATCAAAAAGTTAACCCTTTTTCGTTTTTTTTTTTTTTTTGAAAGCTTTTGCTTTCTGTCTACTTCAATTGTGAAAATATCGACACGAGGTTTAACATAAACATGGATAAGTACTATACCTAAAATATAAGTGTTTCAGTTTTTATACTTTTTTTCAAATTACTTTTATAGTGTCAAAAATAGTGATTTGTCGCTTTTTACTTTAGACGTTTACTTTAGAGTCCAAATTCATAGTAGCAATTTCATAGTAATCATGGAACGAGGGAGTGCGGTGATTGGCTCTTCTGGCTGACTGAGTATGGGGCCTTAACACTAAAAAAAACTGGTGCTTAACAACATATGTTTGTTACTAGTTACATAGTAAAGTAACTTCCAAACCAAGTGTTTCCTATAACCAATCAAGTTTTGTTAATTGAAGCAATAGTTTATAGCTAACAAAATAAGAACAAAAACTTTTTTGACTAGCACTAGTGAAACAATAATATATAACATTAAGAGGAATTAGAATTAAAATGGGATACCAGACTCTGGGTTCCCATATTCAAATTTAAGAACTGAGATAAACCCTAGGATAACGATAATGATTAGCACAAAAAAATCTTTAGGGACTATTTTTAATCTCTTGCATACAACTTTCAGAATAATCTTAGTTTTTTTAAAGCATCATTCAGACGGTTGTAATCACGCCTTCCACGAAGATGACCTTGGTGAAAACTTTGTTTGAAACAAATCAAAACTTGGTTTAAATCTACGTTCCACATGAATGCAAACCAATGTTTGCAATCAATGTTTTAATTTGTATGGAATTCTCATAAAGTAACTTCAATTTCAAACTTGCGAAAACTTAATGCTCTTGTAAACTTCAGTTTTTGACATAGGGGCTTAGAGATCTCGGTCTACAAGTGGGATAGGTTTATTAGACTAGACACGAAAGGTATGAAATCAACTATTGTTCGTGGTGAACTTTTTTATGCTTTAAAAGTTCGACATACCTTTTTTACCTCTAACAAAAAGCTGTAGCATCTTCACGCCCTGGATATCCCTGAAGAGGTGGGTATCCGATAAGTACCTACGATTATCCGAAGACACTAAGTCCTAGAATGTGATATGTGGCAAGGCTACCGCAAACCGGGCTCATATACAATCCCGGGCAACGTTATTTTTATTAAAAAAATTTAAATAAATATTATTACATATTTTTGTTTCCTGAACCGGGGCCTCAAGAAGTCAAGTCCAACGCAAGACCGAACACAGAGACGATTAATTAAATTTAAAGAATTGAGATAAACCCTAGGATGACGATAATGATTAGAATGAAAAAAAAAACAATTCTTTACGGACTATTTTTAACCTGTCGAACACAACTGTCAGAATAATCTTAATTTTTAAAAGTAATTTCAACTTAAAACTTGCAAATTTATCTTTAAAATTGCAGTTTTTGACATAGGGGCTTTGATAATGCGGTCTAATTAGTGGAATAGGTGTCTACTAAATAGGGTATAAAAACTACGAAGGGTATAAAAAAACAACTATTGTTCGTGGAGAACTTTTTTTATTCCTTAAAAGTTTGACCTTACCTTTTCTGCATTCAACAAAAATGCTATAGACAAGGCCATTTAGAACTGAACTCGACAGATCCATTAGCCGTTTCTATAATAAAGTCACTCAATTATATATTCAATCTAGCCTCAATTAAGTGACACATTTTGGCCATTGTCATGTAAATTACAAGTACTATATTAAGTAAGTATCTTCACGCCCATATCACCGAAGAGATAGGCAGAGGCATAGCCAGGGCACCCATGACTAGCCGAAGACACCAAGTCCCACAATGTCATAGGTGGCAAGCTTATGGCCAACCAGGCACATTTCCAATCCCGAGCAACATTTCTTTTTTTTATTAGCAACTTGGAAAAACCTAACTTTCCTTCTGTTGCCCGACCCGGGATTCGAATCCGGGACCTCATGCAGCCAAGTCAAACAACTGAAACTCTAGACCACAGAGAGACTCTATAAATATAGCAAAAATACTATAGACAAGGCCATTTAAATTTGAACTCGACAGACCCATTAGCCGCTTCTATAATAAAGTCACTCAATTATATATTCAATCCAGCCTCAATTAAGTGACACATTTTGGCCATTGTCATGCAAATCACAAGTACTATAAATACTGACAATCCAATTTAGAATCTAGTTGGAGATCAATTTTAGCGTGAAATTATTTTATAGATTGGGTTATGTTTGATGTATCCACACTGCAGTATGTATCTTTCTTGCCAGAATTCTTTGTCTTTTATAATTGGAAGGATAAGGAATGGCATTTGTTTCTGCGCAAATTCTTACAGAAGTGATGAGGTATTATGACATGCAGAGACATGTCGCCACTGTTTGTCTCTAAAAACTGAAAATGTCAATAATATGTCATCTATTCGAGTTTTTTCATGATATAAGAAAGCAAACAAGCAGACAAATTTCCTGATGGTGGGTAAATTATGTACCATCAGGAAATTTGTCGTCGTCGCCTAGAGACACCAACGGTAGTTTTGGTGCGTTGCAGGAAGGCAGATGGTCTGTTCCACAAAGGAGCCCGGAACAACACGGTGTGTGTGAGAGACATCGGAATCAAAAATAGGCTATATCCTTTTTTAAAGTCTAACCTATTTTGATGCTGAAATTCAATAATATTGGCCTAGCCGTTTCAAGCGTGACGAAACTTGTTAAACTAAATTATTAGCAAAAACTAGTAAATTCACTCCCGTATTCCTGAACAGGCAGGCAGTGAGACAGCCATCCACAATTAGCCAGTGGCACTACTCCGAGTACTTTTCCCATAACATGATGGTCGTCTAACTTGTGGTAAGTTGAACAAGGGACCTCACATACCCAATGCCAACATTATAATCACTACATAGTATAAAACAAAGTCGCTTCCTCTGTCCCTATGTCCCTTTGTATACTTAAATCTTTAAAATTACGCAACGGGTTTTGATGCGGTTTTTTTAATACATAAACTGATTGAAGAAGAAGGTTTGTATGTATATCATAACCGTGCGGAGCCGGGGCGGGCCGTTAGTACATTATAAAATATCCAAATGAATTTCATTAAATATCCATAATTAGTACCCAGCTATTTAATTTTTTGTTATTTGTTTAGACTTTTTGCTTTTTATTTTGTTTTATGTATTTTGAAAGATTTTTTTTAAATAGTAATTTCTATAAGAAATAAAAATAATACTTAAGTATTTTATGTAATAGAAAACTAGAACTATCTACATTGTTATACAGTTAAATAAAAAGGGAAGCAGTTACCAGGAGTGCAAAAAGATACAGGTACCCGGATAATTTACAACTCTCATACATTGTACACACCAGCAATTACATTTCCGACCCTTTTGTCCCAGTTCCAGGAATAAAATTACAAGTTCGGAATACAGATATTTACTAATGAAGGTTTAAATAACAATGATTATTAAAATGACTTGTATGTTTATGAACTATTTTAATGTTTTTAGGCCTACCCGTTTTACTTTTAGGAACATTATATTATAACATTTCTAAATATAAATTTTATATTCTAAACTAGCGGCCCGGTACGTGCTTCGCTACGTATCTGACCGGACGAATAACATACCGCAATAAAACAAAAAAGAAAAAACAACTGAAAAAAGTTTTAATACGACAGCGCAATCCCCATCCTCATCTGAAAAAAAAAATTAATTTTGACAGAAAATACTCAATAACAAAACGATCCGCTATTTATTGAATTCATTTGTTACAAAAAATTGAGATAAAAGAAGAAGCGTTTAACCGATTTTATGCAAACTTCACATACACCTGCGGGCTCCAGCAATGGACAAGCAATAATCTTACAAAGCTTAGATTGTTGAAACAAAGTACCGAAAGGGTCGGAAGACACCAGGGACACATAAAGATAGAGGTATCTAGGAATCCGAGTAATTTGCAACTTAGATACCGTCCACATTTCCGACCCTCGACTTTAGTTACACAAAGCACTCTGGATAACCACTGTACAGGTAAAATTTTAGATTTTACTTTATTCTAATGGTTTGATGTTGTTAGGTAGGTTTTTCGTTAATTTTTTTATTCAAATAATTTTGTAGGATACTAGCTGATTATCCGTTAGAATAGAGTTTGATACAAACTTTCATTCCAAATTATTTTCTTTCGAGAATGGATTTTCGAAAAAGAAGTAGGCTATAATATTATGTATATTTATCGCCTTTGTGGTCTAGCGGTCTGGGTGTTGGACTTGACTGTATGAGGTCCCGGGTTCGATTCCCGGGCCGGCCAACAAAATGAAAATTGGATTTTTCCAATTTTCTAATATTAAAAAAATTTTGGTCGGGATTGGAAATGTGCCCGGTTGGCGATAGGCTTGCCACCTATCACATTGTGGGAGTTAGTGTCTTCGGCTAGTCGTGGGTGCCCTGTTTGTGCCTCTGCCTACCTCTTCGGGGATATGGGCGAGAAGATACTTATTTTTTAAGTAGGCTATATTTGAACTCAGGTCTTTGACTTATACTAGTGACCGACCATTGGTCGAAATTCGACCCATTATTACGGTTCTATTGAAAATTATCTTTTTAGAACGCCATCTGTATTTGTCAAGACCAGCTACTTTGTTTCCAAACATTATGAATATAGTTTGTGCGGCATGTGTGATATTTTTTGTGGTTATTAATATTTTTGTTTGCGTGTGTCAATTGCACTTTGTAAACATTATTATTGTTGAAAAGTATGATGAAAAAAAAAGAAACAGACTTTTCCCTTTATAATATTAAATAAGTATGGATGACCGAAACACTATCCTTCAAATATTAAAATCCACATCAAAACTAGCTGAAAGACTAAAATAAATACGTAAGAAAAAAAGTGACTATTTTACTTTTTACCAAATTTTACAAAATCTGTTTCCGATTATACGTTAGTAAACTTTGTTTTTCCTAGTTTTTAACTAAACCTTAATATTGTCTAACGGCAGTTTTTAACAATCTATCTGCAGATAGTTATTGGCCAACTAGATTTTTTGGTAAGTTTTTTTAAAATTTTTAATTATTTATTTGTTGTATGGCAACCGTTCTAAAGTATCTTAAATAGATTATTAATATTGGCTGTAAGTAATAAAAAATATCAAATATTAGTATAAATAAAAAAACTCGAAAACCGCTTGTCCCATTTTATTCAAACTAAATTAGAATCAACCGGAAAGAACTTGTTTTTCAACAAACTAAGACCATTAAAATCAGTTACTAGTAAAAAAATGAAGTTACAAACTTTTTTTTCGGCACTCATTTAGGTATAAATAAGAGGATCAAGTGCTTGAAATAGAGACTTTATTTTTTTATTAGTTTAGATATAAACATATAGACGGCTAGATATTTTCGTACGTAGGTACTTGTGTAATTTAAGACATAATCAATGACTAAAAATCTATTTTAATTTGATTTGTCATCTAAAGATATAAAAAAATTTGAAGTTTATCAAAATTCTTCTAAATTCTATCGAAGTCTTCCAATTTCTAAATTCTATCGAAAGCTGACCCTCTTACCCTTTTAAAATTCTTTTAAAATCAGTTCACATAAAACTACTTAAAAACTGCTAGACAAATGTAATGATTTGGGCACAACAAAAGTGCAAAAAACCGACCTAGATTTTCACAAGTAAATCATGATATATGGAAACGAAAATTAAGTTTTGTATTGATTTCCCTAGGTTTCCATCATAAGATTCAGATATCGTGGTGACGGGTGATGAAACTAAGGTCTATCAAATAAAAAAAAGAACTTTAAAATCTTTTCAGAAATTGATTGGCACAACAAATATCTAGGGTTCAGATATAAACTACACCTATTTAAATCGGTTTAAAAATCAGTGGTAGTACTAACAGGAGGTTGTAAACATGAAATAAGTTTGAAATCATGAATATATGTGACATGTTGTTCTAGAGGTCGTTGAGTAACACCCTGGTATCTGACCGTAACGACCGACTATTTGTCAGTGCTCTCTGTTTTTATCCACGTTGACCCGCGTTTTATCATTGCCACCGAAAATTTTCCATTGCCATAGCTTTTTATGGAATAAGAAGAGAAGATGGATTTTAGGGTAGTAATCCTATTAATATTATAAATGCGAAAGTTTGTATGTATGGATGTTTGTTACTCTTTCACACAAAAACTACAAAGCCGATTACAATGAAATTTGGTATGTAGATAGCTGAAGACCCAGAATAACATATAGGCTACTTTTTATCCCGAAGTTCCCGCGGGATTGGGACTTACGCGGGTGAAATCGCGGGGCGCAGCTAGTAATTGCATAACAGTAAAGCTACAAAATGCCAACTTCTATTTTAAAAAGTATTCTTTTTGTGTACACTATTACATGTATTTTTCTTGATTTCTCTGAGATTTCATAACTAAATGCAGATTTGGTAAATTGGTATTATTATGGTTACTATTCAACAATTCTGGTACATCAAAGTAAAATTAAATAGATACCAGAATAAATTTAAGAAAAACTTTGACCCTTAAAAACACACGTCTAAATTTTCATATCACAACTGCCTGCCCCCGTCGAGAATTGAACCCACGGCTCGCGTTTGGTCGGTGGAATCAGGTGCGTGCCCATGCCCTTCGACCAACAAGGTAGCCTTGAAAACCTTCTCTGGACTTACACAAATAATTCGAAACCAAATTTATTGAAACCGGTCCAATTGTTCAGAAGATATGAACATGTATACAGACAAACATTCATTTTTGTGTATCAAGATCTAGAAATATAACTTTTGTTGGCCGTTCTTGGTCATAAGACATTTGATCTTAAAAATCCTTTACATTGTTTCACAAAAAACTAATAGGACATTAACAGTATCGCCATGCTGTTAATATTTCATCTTCACGAAAAACCAAGCCACAATCCTGGAGATAAAATAAAAAGTTCCTTTACGTTACCCAACCTTTTAACAAGGGCCTGATTGATGAGGGATTGGAGGAAATCTTGATAGCCTTACGTTTGACTTTGGATTTAAATTCACACAAATATCAGAGAACATTCGGCATTTTTTTTTATGTAATAAGATACTCGTAGAAAACAAGCACATGGCTCTCCTATTTGTAACCGCCATAACTGTGGCCTAGATACTATGGGGTCTTATGGTATCTTGTAAATGCCCTATGTTCTTAATTTCTTTCTGGCAGCCTTAGGCTATGGTTGGGTGACAAAAAAATGCAAAATATACATAAAAATACGGGTTGCACTCCAAGAGTACCGGCAGATGTGAAAACTTGAATATTAACGTTGTACATTTTTGATATTTTGGAATGGTTAGGGAATAATTTCGCACGAATTGCTTTTAATTATCAGGGTGAAAGTACTATCATTTATGTGGTAGAAATTTTTATTTATTGCGCTTCCGTACACAAACGAACGAACACAAACATTTGCGCAAGCGCCCTCCGCCGTCTTACGAATTTTCGATCAGGTCACGTGTCCTACGCCAGTTTAGAAGGTTTCACCCATTCCAAAAAAGTGCACAACGCCGTTAAGGAAGTTTTGACTTCAACAATACATGTATTTTTCAATTTCATAAAAAACTTGCTCTGGATTGGATATACGCCCGGCTGGCGATATGCTGGCCACCTATCACATTGTGGGACTGTCTTCGGCTAGTCGTGATGCTCTGGTTGTATCTCTGCCTCCCTCTTTATTGATATGAACGTATCTTGTATGTGAGAGTATATTCTATTCTTTTGTGCTATGGAACGAGATCCAAATATTACGTGACTTCTTTGCTGACTCTGGAATTCACGCTATTTGCAAAAAAAAATGAGCACAGTAAAATTGCAAAAACTAGTACAACTCAAAAACCACTAGTCTATTGATTGCAGTGATCAAGTTTATATGGCATCGCATTTGGATCATAACCTCTAACCTCTAAAAAAAGAACTTTAAATCAGTTTGCTTATTGGCCGAATAATCGAGTAACAAATACACAACTTTTTTAGCAAAATTGGCAAAAACCGTTTTTGATTTCAATTTTTCTATACATCTAAAAAAATAACTTTAAATAAGTTTGTTTATTGGCCGAGTAATCGACTAACAAACACACAACTTTTTTAGCAAAATTGGCAAAAACCAACTTTGATTTCAATTTTCCTCTACCTAAAAAAAGAACTTTAGATCAGATTGTTTATTGGCCGAGTAATCGAGTAACAAACACACAACTTTTTTAGCAAAATTGCAAAAAAACGACTTTGATGTAAATTTTCCTCTATCTCCAAAAAATAACTTTAAATCAGTTTGTTTATTGGCCAAGTAATCGAGTAACAAACACACAACTTTTTAGCAAAATTGCAAAAAACCGACTTTGATTTCAATTTTCCTCTACCTCTAAAAATAACTTACATACATACATATCTTCATATCTTCACGCCAAGTCCCTTACCGGGTAGGCAGAGAGTATCGAGTGCCAGACCTCACGATCCTGACAAACCTGTCTTGCTTCCTTCACATTCATTACCCTTTTCA
>NJDD01002528.1:353408-371135 GCA_002245505.1 Calephelis nemesis
CCAATGACCCCCTATAACTTTAATTAAGTTTGTTTATTGGCCGAGTAATCGAGTAACAAACACACAACTTTTTCAGCAAAATTGCAAAAAGCCGACTTTGATTTCAATTTTCCTCTACTTCTAAAAAATAACTTTAAATCAGTTTATTTATTGGCCGAGTAATTGAGTAACGAACACACAACTTTTTTAGCAAAATTGAAAAAAACCGACTTTGATTTCAATTTTCCAACATCAAGGGGGCTGGACAACGACAGATAATGATAATCTGTTTCCAAACGACGGAGATATCGATTGAGATAATAAAAAAATTTGAATCATATAATGTGACCTCCTTTTATCGAAGTCGAGTAAAAAAGGATTTGAAAGAAGTCGTATGAACATCAGTCGAATTAAATATGATTTGCTATTATACCTTGTATTTTTTCTTGAAATAACATAATGAAAAAGATGTTTTTGTTTGTATCATAAACAACATTTCGAGTTACAGTACAACATACCTATATAAATTACGACATACGACACAAATACATAAAACAATACGTCCATGTCGTATTTTATAATATAAAATACGACATATACTATTTGATGGTTTTCGGAACGACATACTTTGAAAGCAGATACGTTTTATAAGATAATGGTGGTAATTTTGTTGCGAATCACTAAACTAATTTTAAGTTTCTCCCCGTGTTGGTCCGGGCTCCTTTGTAGAATAGACGATCTGCCTTCCTGTGCCAGGCAGCTCGTAAAAGGCGAGCATAAGCTTCCCGTCACTAACACCGTGACATCTGACTACGTGGTAGAGTTTCGCAGCGACTCACCCGGATTGGTACCACCGCCTTACCTATTCCTGCCGCCATAACGTCATGACGTGTTCCGGTTCGGTGGGTAAGGTAGCCGGTAAACTTACTTTTGCTCGAGGCCTAACATCCCGGCCTTGGGTTGGCAACGCACCATTACCACCTTTGGTGTCTCTAGGCGGCGGAAATATCTGACCATTAGGAAACCCGCCTGCTTGTTTGCCCTCCAATTTCATAAAAAATAAAAAAAAAGTTATCGCTGTCTTTTTTCAACGATAGTAACAGAAAGAGACAAAACACTTTTAGTGCTGTCAAATTAGACCGTACACATGATTTACATAGACGTTTAATCTATCACTCGGAAAACGTTTTTTAAAACATCACGATTAGACATGTTCGGACTAATTTGACACGTCTAAAGTCTTCCATCTCTTTTGTTTTTGTTTCATATGAGAAAGATAGCATGCTTCTAAAATAAGTTTAGTTTGTGAACAGCAGAATCATTAGTTAAGCTTTTGCGCATTTCAGTATCAAACCTTAAGGGATTTCATCGCATGAACCCCACGCCATAAAAAGTTTTACTTAATTATACTTCAAGAAATGTTTTGGCTAACATTTCAAGAGAAATTGCACGGCACAAAAAATAATTTCAACAGAAGTTTGAGTTTTTTTTTAGTTTGAGTTTACAAAGACTTGTTTGATAGGCATCAAATATTAATTATTTCTTTATGTCAGTATTTGTCATATTTAAGTTACGGTTTGGAGATTAGGGTAGCCGGTGAACTTCGCTTTCTACTTTACTAGCGGCCCGCCCCGGCTTTGCCCGGTTATGAAATATGCTTAAAAACCTTATTCTTCGATCACTTTATCTATAAAAATAACGCATCAAAATCCGTTGCGTAGTTTTAAAAATTTAAGCATACAAAGGGAAATAGGGACAGAAGAAGCTATGTAGTGATACTAATAACTTATTTTAAATTTATTTTATATGAATAGTCATTTAAGAGTAAATTGGCAAGAAAAAATTATGAGGACAGATTTATTAAGTCTTGACGTTATCAAGAGAAACAGAAAAGAGATAAAGGAAAAAACAGTTCATAAGATTATGATTGAAAGAGATCTCCTTTGTCCACCAGCAGCTGTAACACCTAGGGTCTCACATTTATACACACTTTTTTGATGTGCACGCTTGTAGTTTTTCACTATACACTGTATTTAATAGCATAGCATCATTAGGTAACGACATGTCTCTGTATGCCATATTTCCTCTTCACTTCTGATTCGGAAGGAAATGTCACAGTTTAAATATAAATATCCCGTGACAAGTTGCATAAATTGATGTAACCTCTAAATAAGCAAATTATATGCTTGTGCTATGGAATATCAATACACAGAAATACTATATAATAAACAGCCAGACCCGGAAATGCTGACATCTCAATGTTCATTACGAAAATGCCTATCCCCGTCCTGAATCAAACCCTAGTCTCGTTGTTGGGCGGTGGAATTACACGTGTAACCTAAACCTTTCGATCAACAAGGAGAAATGGAAGATTAGGCGATCTGTAAGCTTACTCTTGAATTTTGATTAATGTAATTATTTAAATTGGAATTGTTTATTAGTGTTATTTTATACTTTTGAACAAAAAAAATCAACTCAGAAACGAAATCCTTATGCATTTTATGTTATAAAAGTACTATTTTATTTATTTATTAATTTACGTGGCTGTCAAAATAAATATTAGTTTTTTTAAGCCATTGCACTGCTGACATTATATTATTTTTGCTAACTGTCGCTATGTCAGACATTCCTTATTACATTACATAAAGTTTAATATTTTTTGTTAAAATAATTACGGTTTTGTCAGAATTTCTCATAAATTTCCACAAATAATTAAAATACATTTACGTAATTGAATTAACACGAAATGAATGTTTCAAGTGTTTGCAATGTTCCCAGCTCGAGTTCCCGATGTGGGACCATTATTTGCGGGTTTCAATCTGAAAGTTTCGAGTGTTATTGAACGCTTCTAGTTAAAAACATGTCATTCCAAATTGGATTATCCTCTGTAAAACATATTACCGTTTTTTGAAACAAAATGTAATAGAAGTTTCATGACTAAACCGAACTATGTAATTCGATTTGTTGGTTTTATTTCTTTACTTTCATATTCGCACAAAAATATATAAAATATCCTGACGCCCATATCCGCACAGACTCAACCAGAGCACCCACGACTAGCAATGATAAATGTCAAGTCTATCGCCAGCCGGACACATATCGAATCTATGACAATGTATTAATTCAGAGAACCAGTAAAATCGCCTCTGTTGTCTAGCGGTTTAGTTGTCTGACTTGACTGCTTGAGGTCCCGGGTTCGATTCCCGGCTCGAGCAACTTAATAAAAAAATCTAATATAAATACTTTGCTCAGGATTTTATATGCGCCTTGTTGGCGATAGGCTTACTACCTATCACCTTGTGGGACTTAGTGTCTTCGGCTAGTCGTGGATGCCCTGGTTGTGCTCAGACTACGTCTTTGGGGATATGGGCGAGAAGATACAGTAATTTTTTATTTTACGTATCTAAAATATTTAAAATTATATTTTAGATACGTAATAAATATTTAAATGAAATGTAATAAAGCATTTACTGATACTATACTATAGATGTGCTTATCTTTTAAGAAATCTATTCCAACAATGTATGGAAAAAGGCAATGTCATCTGTATTTCAATTATATGTATAATATACGGCACAGATATTTCAAATTTGTGCCACTGGTTCCCGATTTGGAACAATCAGTTACGGGTCATCGTGTTTCAATCTCAGTTCTATGTACTATTGTATCGAGAGGGTTGCTTTGGTTAAAACATATTTCAAATTACTTTATCCTTTTTTATCGTCGGATTTTTGTTCAAATCGTAATACAAAATGCTTTCTCTTCAAACTGCACAATATTTGATGAAATTAATATTAAGATAGTTATTACTATCGGATTGTATTTGATTTTTTTTTACAAAATTTCAATTTTACACATTAAAAAAAAGTATCTCCACGCCCATATATCCCCGAAGGGGTAGGCAGAGGCACAACCAAGGCACCCACGACTAGCCGAAGACACTAAGTCCCACAATGTGATAGGTGGCAAGCCTAACGCTAACCGGGCACATTCCAATCCCGAGCAACATTTTTTTTTCATTAGGAAATTGGAAAACCCCAATTTTCAATTTCAACAGCAAGTTGCGATAAAGTAAGCGAGTAGTAAACTACAGATTTTATAAAGCGTTCTCATTTCGACACCATTTAAGACAAGAAAAAAGATGGATGTAGGAATCCATCTTTTTTCTGTTATACCCGATTCTTGCTTTTATAACGTTAATTTCAGTTTTTATACTGTTTTTTGGAAAATTTAATGGTTCTTGAAAGTTTCAAATAAGGTTGTTGCAACGAGATGGTTAATATTGTTATTTGTTTGAAGTGAGAGGTCAACAAATAAGTTTTTATTTGAGCTACACAGATGATATATTTAAAAATATTGTTTCACACTCATCACCTGTATTCATTCATATTCATCTGTTGCAAACGACGGAAAACTTTGCTTCATATTTTATTATATTAGCGGCCAAGAACGGCATTCCACAAATAATAATATATAAGATAATAATATATAAGATAATAATATATAAGAGAGTATTTCCGTAGCAACAAAAGCATATATAGAAATACTTAGAAGCTTAGAAGAAGCAGGTTTCCTTTACATTCATTACCCTTTTTATACAATCACGTCAGTTTTGAGAATTATTTACCACCCTCGGATAAACGGTTACAAAGAATTTTTTTTATCTTTATATCTTTTGTCTCTTTCGTATGATTTGAAATTTTGAACTATATGTAGGGGGTGCCGTAAAAATTACATCTAAAACCTAGGTGGAAGTTTCTACTTTCCAATTACATTTTTTTAGTGTACATTTGAAGTGTATATTTGTTACGTTATAACTTTAACGATTCGGAATAGATTTTGCCAAATTTTTTTCTAAGATGTATGAGTCTTTCCGGTTATTTGAATTACTGCTTTCGCGTACGAATGTGCGGGCGCGACAGTGAGCGCTGGCGCGGTCGACGTTTGCGCGAGTGTGACTTGTCGAAGTTCTAGCCTAAACAGCAGTGATAAATTCTTAAGTACTGAAAGAAATAATTAACTTGCTATCGTTTCTAGCGACAAGTTCAAAGTAGTCGATTCAACCTGACGTCGCGAGAGCATAGTGTGCTCCGCCACTAGTTCGACGTGAACTCACACAAAATATGTTTCACGCGTTCAATACTGCCGCGAGCGCGCCGCGAGCGCCAATCGCTAGTTTGCTCGCTAGTTAAATCGCACGTGCGTTTTGTACGTGAATACTTCGATATCGCGTCATATGTTTGATATTTAGTGACCGCCCAGGCCACCGCGTCCGCGAGTCAACTTGAACAAGCACTTACACCCTTAACACAAACATATTAACATTTTTATATTTGGTAAGGGTGTGTTTATTTTACTGGATTTTCTTAGCGATTCCGATCAGGTAGTAGTTAAAAACGTCGACGTGCACAAGTACCACTTGTATGGTCTATGTGAATAAAATTTATTCTCATTCTGTACAAAAGTCTCTCTCTCGAGTCTCGAGTCTGGAAACCTGCAATATGGAATCACTTACCAACATTTTATTCATTTCGCACATTTAAGTAACAATACACTTGAATATATAAACACCAAGTATAATACTCCGCAGGGAGCGAGAGCGAAACATTTGGCCGCGACAGAAACATATTTAGATAAAACAAAAAATCTTCTCGTAAACCTAAGTGGGTTCATCTGCTCAGAATTCTTTGTATTTTTGCTATTTTTCCAGAAGTTTCATAAAGCTACCTAAAAATACTTTCTTTATACTGGCAATGGGTTTTTATGACGCAAACGGGATTTCAGACTGTAAAAAATATACGTTGCCTAGATAGTAATGGAAGAGTAATATACACTATTCAAAGATGGTGATAGTTCTGCAAAGAAGTAGATTTATTTGAAGTTATAGTATATTTTTAAATGAAAAGAAACAGTAAAGATAAAACGTTTTATTTCGTGCATATTAACTTGTGACGTTTTGATCATATTTTTTCCGAGAAATAGATTAAGCATCTGAGCCCTTACCATGAGTTTACGGCTTGTCAAGTTTATTATACTCGCTACCTTCTCTGTAAATTAATTATATGAAGACTTTGAACAGCTCCTCTGTTGGTACTTTAGAGAAACACATTTTTAGGCCGAAAGTGCCTTACCGAACGTTATCTATACCAACACACGGTAAAGGCTTAGAGATGTCATATACTACAATTACAACTGACTGACAACGCTAATCGTATTTCGTTTCTTTCTTCTTAAGAACAGTGATAAATTAAAATTAGTTTTAAGTTACTTAGGGCCACTTGCACGTTCCCGGGTTACATTTGACATTGAGTTAAACTGTCAAATATAAGGTGATTTAACTCGAGTTAGACGTTAACTCAGTGTTAAATGCTTAAACCAGGAACGTGCAAGTGGCCCTTAGCAATAAAAAAGCTGTCAGATTGTTTAGTAACTTGTACGTTACGGAATTTATCATTCAGCAATCGTCATTTCCAATTGAATTTTATTTATTCATTCATTGTTAATTAATAAAACTGCATTGTTTATATTTGCGAAAAAACTTTTATACTTGTTTTAAACATGATAGCTTTAACTGTAGCATCTAGTAGGTACTAATAGCTGCTATCTACCTACATCAAATAATAAAATATACTTACCTACGTCGCATGAATAGACCACAGATAGTAATAGATGATAGAGTAGCAAACAGTAATCAACATTGTCAAATGGTGAGACATCATTTAATTTAAAAAAAATAACTATTTCTATTTCATGTCAAATTTAAGCATCACAGTGCTAAATATCTAAGAGAAGAGTTTGTTGTACGATTGAAATCATGTTGATTTTCCATAATAATAATTTATTGAGACTGCGTTAAAATCTCTTTATATCTACAATAATAGTACTAATTTCAAACACTTATTTAAAAACACTGTCACTACAGCACTAATTTTTAAAATAACACTAATTTTTAAACACTTTAATAAAATATTATAAATTATTACTTATTACTTTTAACACTGATTTCTCTCTACTGCTTTCAAATTACGTCAACATTGATAAAAATAATGTTTTGATGTTTTGCCAATAAATGTAGTTGCTTATACAAATTTAAGCTTTTTTATGATATTGGAAGGCAAACAAGCAGACGGATTTCCTGATGGTAAGAAATTCACGCCCGCCTAGAGATAACAAAGGTGGTAATGGTGCGTTGCCAACCAGAGGCCAGGATGTTAGGCCTCGAGCAAAAGTAAGTTTACCGGCTACCTTAACCTCCGAACCGGAACACGTCATGACGTTATGGCGGCTGGAATAGGTATGGCGGTGGTACCAATTCGGGTGAGTCGCTTCCAAACTCTACCACCTAGAAAACTACCATCTAGCAGTTAAGACCAAAAATATTCTTGGTTGGACTTATTTCATTTACTTAGTAGAAGCGTTTTAATATATCATCTCTGGTTTGATAGTATCTATGCCATCGTTTTACCTGTTACAGACACCATAGTGACAGTATTCACCACTACGGTGTTGTGATTTGTAAGCTGGGTTTATATATTATGCAAGATGTAAGGTAAGGTTTGCAATGCACAACTACCGCATTTTTGCCTTTAAGTAACTTAAGTAAGTATCTTCACGCCCATATCCCCGAAGAGGTAGGCAGAGGCACAACCAGGGCACCCACGAGTAGCCGAAGACACTAAGTCCCACAATGTGATAGGTGACAAGCCTATAGCCAACCAGGCACATTTCCAATCCCGACAAACATTTTTTTTTTATTAGAAAATTGAAAAAATCATTTTTTTTTCTTGTTGGCCGACCCGGGATTCGAACCCGAGACCTCTTGCAGTCAAGTCCAACACCCGGACCGCTAGACTACAGAGGCGATAACAGAGGCGGTAACTTAAGTATTTTCTTAAAAAAATATCTGCTCGTTTGTCTTCCTATCTCGTAACAAAACTGCAATTTTTTTCTTTTTTCAAATAACGTCTTAAATGTAACAGGCATCAAAAAATGGAATAAGCATTCCACATATGAAGTTTCTTTGTTCTTCGAGATATGAAAAAGGCCGCTTGACATGATTACTTCTGACAAAGAAAGTAATTATGACCGGAAAGCCTTTGCGACTGTGGACGAGCAGACTCTTATTTCTAGAAGCTTCTAGTAGCCTGTTCATGTACCGACACACTCTGTAGGGTTGCTCTTCAATCTCGAACTCATGCAAATTAAAAATTGAAATCGGATTCGTCATTCGTCATTTCGTACTTTACATTGCGGATTTTAAATTATTTTGTCACTTTATATTGAACATTGATATGGTAGTAATTTCGAAACTTGAAAACTTTTGACTTAAAAAAATGGCGAGAGAATCTGTAAAGCACATACAAAAATTTAAAAAAGTATCTTCACACCCATATCCCCGAAGAGGTAGGCAGAGGCATAACCAGGGCACCCACGACTAGCCGAAAAACACTAAGTCCCGAAATGTGATAGGCGGCAAGCCTATCGCCAACCGGACACATATCCAATCCTAGCAACGTTTTTTTATTAGAAAATTGGAAAAATCCAATTTTCTTTTTGTTGTCCGACCCGGGATTCGAACCCGGGACCTCATATAGTCAAGTCCAGCATCTAAACCGCTAGAGCACAGAGGCAATTAAGAAAACAATATATTTTAATCAGACTACGCCCTAATAAATCGTAACCTATATTATATTTTGTTTTCTTAGGAAGGTTACAGAACCCTTTTTAATAGTAATAGTAGTAGAAGTAGTAGTAGACAAACATGAACTACAGTTTTTTTTATACGACAGTCAGCATCTTACGTAGGGTCTTCTGATGGTAATAGACAACAGTAGTATATAGACACCATAGTAGGCCAATCAAGTATACCGGTCACCCCACCCTTCAGAGCGGAACAGGAGAAGAGTATGGCGACAGTAATAGGTAAGGCGTTGGATTCCTATCCGGGCAAGGTGCTTCACAGTATTCCAATAGTTTTGTTGATAATAACTTAATTTACTCTTTTGAATTCCTCTTTCAAACTCTTCTCCTCTATCCTCTTTCGAAGTGCTTGGCAAAAAGATAGTCTGTTCTTGAATATATTTATTCTTATGGTCTAAAATAAAAGTTTTAAAAGGATCTTAATGGGATCAGTAAAAATACTCACTAAGCTAATCACCATATTTAAAGTTTGTTATCGAGCTTGGAAAGATAGCAAGAATGCTAAACAATAAAATTAGCTAACCTCTTAAAGTTTTATTTAGAAAGTTATTCTTGAATTTGAAATGTGTTTGAACTATTGTAAAATATGGAAATTATCTTAGAAATAGTAACAAAGTTTTAGTATCTGTTTTTAAAAGACAAGGTTCATTTTAAATGCATATAAATGTTTATGCACTACAGTTTTTTATTTTAATTTATTCACTATGCATAATCGATTTTATGAGGATTGACTCCAAATTTAATGGCATAATTTAATATTTAATGGCAGTCCAATCTCAACACAATGATTAAAAACACAAGTAAAAAATTTTGGCGTTTAGGATCATACGAAGTTGTATTACATACTAGCTGTTGCCTGCGGTGTTACCTGCGTGGTCAATGGTCCCACAAGAACATTTTTTCGGGATGAAATCTATCCTATATTTTAATCCAAGTTACCGTCTATATTTGTGCTAAATTTTAAGAAAATCGGTTCAGCAGTTTTTGCGTGAAGGAGTAACAAACAAACAAACAAACTTTCCCATTTATAAAATTAGTAGGATTCCAATGTTAGGTTTTGGCATTTTCTTAAAAGTGATACTCCTCAGTTTTCTTGTTAACTATATCCCCAATAGCTGACATAATTTGACAAGTTATACTCGTACTGTGAGTTCGAGTCGTTATTGGTTTCATATTATCTACTTTTTATTTTGTTTATTGACGAATTATTCCAATAGGGCAGGAATTCAGACATAGCAATCAAGTAAAAATAAGGATATTCCAGAAAAGAAAATTGATTATTAGGATAATTCTGAAACCTAAAACTTTAGGTAAGTATCTTCACGCCCATATCCCCGAAGTGGTAGGCAGAGGCACAACCAGGGTAACCACGACTAACCGAAGACACTAAGTCTATGGTCTAGCGGTTCAGTTGTTGGACTTGACTGCAGGAGGTCCCGAGTTCGAATCCCGGGTCGGACAACAAAAAAAATTTGGTTTTTTTGTTTTTCTAATAAAAAAAAGTTGTTCGGGATTAGGAATGTGCCCGGTTGGCGATAGACTTGTCACCTATCACATTATGGGACTTAGTGTCTTCGGCTAGTCGTGGGTGGCCTGGTTGTGCCTCTGCCTACCTCTTCGGGGATACGGCCTTAAAAAAGATGCTTTGCTTTAGTATCGTTAAGAAACACCCAAAACATAAGCATATAATTTGCTTACTTTAGGGTTAGATTATATTTGTGTAACATGTCCGGGATTATTTATTTATAAATTAAAAAAACACAGCCCGATTTTGTTACTAAGGCGCCGGTAAATTAGTTAATTTATTCCAATTATTATACCAAAGTTAGTCATAGAAATCGTCGAGCCGAAACAACATGCCAAATTAAACAGAATAATTAAGTTTACACGGACAGAATAATTTATAACTGTTACGATATAATTTATTTTAAGGGGATAGTTATAATTGACGAACTTGTCATCTCGAGTGTGGATAATTCTATAAAAAATATCTTCACGCCTATAAGAAAGAAACAAAGAAGAAAGAAAGTAGAAAGAAAATATTTATTTGTGGAATATGTGTGTAAATACAACAAAAATGTTAAAGTATATCTACATATTCTACCATATTTTGGTGTGCAAATATTTTAATATTTATAATAGGTAGGCAGATATACAACCAAGACACACGACTAACCTAAGACACTAAGTCTCACAATGTGATAGGTGGCAAGCCTATCGCCAACCGTGCTCATATCCAACAAATTTCAATAGAAAATTGAAAATACACATTTACTATTTTTTTTTTGCCCGGTCCGGGAATCGAACCCGGGACCTCAAGCCGACCGATGCCGGACCACACAGAGGACCGCTAGAACACTGTTTAAAATTTATTATATGCAATATCTAAGTACGTTATAATAGTTTTACATTCTTAACTGAAAGGTACGACTTTAACAATATTTATTATTTAGTTGTAATAGCTGTAACTCCTTTAGTACAAAAGCTACGTGCTATAAAAGTCTCACTAACATCTGTTCAGCCGTTTTTTTGTCGCATTTGAAAGAATAAACAGATATACAGATGCTACATGCTTATGAATGTATACGTAATTCAAATATGTGTTTTTTACTACATGGATATGAATGAATATACATAATTTAATATTACAAAAAAAACACTCAAATTATCTGTATTTGTATGTATACGTGTATGGATATTATGTCAATATGCCAGTAAATGAAAACATAACTCTGAACTCGTTTTAACTTGGCTTTACTCTGCCACGTGTCAAAACATTTTCCTAAAGACTACTTTTAGAGACTTAAATTTGTATTTATTCTTTCATTAAATTATAAGTTTGTATGCGTGAGTCAGTCCGACTCACGCCTATATATGTATTCATATCTGTTACTACCGACGTTGTTTCTTGTTTGGCTCTATTTCAACTTGTCGGTCAAGTCAGTAAAAAATAGAAAAACAAAAGTTATTGATGACATATTTCAGTTTAAGGAGTTATGAGGCTTTCATCTGATAGGCGTGAGGCGGACTATGATTAATACGAAGTGTTTCTTTAGATCTAAGTTACAATGGAATCTTAGATGCTATGCTGTATATAGAGCATGCATCTGAGAAGTTAAACAACTTAAAATTAAAAAAAGATATTGTTACGAACTTCCATAATATTTTATAGCATAAGAATGTGTTGTTTATAGCAAAAAGAAAGAGCACGGGGCAGTGAAATCTGCAAGGATTCCATGAATATTACATATTTACAAGTGCCAGAGGAATTAAAAAACTAATGCTTGATGTTGTTGTCGTCACAATAACTTTAAAGTTCAAACATCTAAAGATTAATGTTTTCTGGAAAACATATTTCAGAAATACAAATATTCAAAATGTTTTTTTTATTTCACATAGGGGCTATACCGTACTTTTATCATCGTCATATCTCTCTCATAGACTCAGCAAGAAAAAAACAATTACTAAATACTTATTACACTCACTACTTAGATAAAAAAGCAGATAGAATCAGCAAGCAGATGAATTCATTAAACATACAAATCATTGTACATTTTCCCAAATTATTATTATAAAAAAAAATGTAAATATGATTGCGATTTATTAAAGTAAAGTGAGTACATGACGAAAAAGCAAATAAAATAACTTTTTAACAATATATCAAACATGCGTTGTACAAAAATTTAAACATAAGAGGATAAATATAAAACACATTATTTGATAAATGTTGCGCTCTATAGTTAGATCTTTTCTAAGTACGAAACTAAGTAAGATGAGGTTGCGAAACAAGAAAGAGACAGCCTCGATAACAATTCCTTTGTTTCCGAGTAACAAGTGGTTAAATAACAGATTAATACTTTTCTGAATAATTTTACCTGTTTTTTATAAAGAATATAAAATTATGCCTGAAATAAATATATAATAGACCAAGATTTAGGCTCAAAAGGACACGAACATTCGACACTGTCCTTAGCATCACTAACTACCATCAGATGTCTTTAGCTGTCGTTGTCGGTCGTTACAAAGTTAACCGGGTTAATTTGTTGCATATGTTTAAGACTAGCTGTCCCGGCAAACTTCGTTCGAAGCATTCAGTTTGTATGGGAAAAATAAAAATATTTTTTTCCATTTTCCTTGCAGCCCTTTTTCTCATATTTTAAACCTTCCCTTATAATCAAATTCATAACCAAAATTAGCCAAATAGGTATTAGTTTTAGAGTTTTAGCGAGACTAACGAACGACAATTGATATTTTTTTATGTATAAATAGATAGAAGAAAATATAAAATCATGGCCTTAGTAGGCATACAATATACCAAGATTTTGGCCCAAAAGGACACAAACGATTCAATAGAGACAAAATTCAGAAAAACTGCATGAAAACAGGAAAATGAATTTAAATTTTTCATACATATGTCAGTAGTATCTCTAACTAGTTTGTTCACCTGTCTTTATCTGTCAATGTCAGTCGTAACAAAGTTAACCGGGTTAATTCTTAGCATTTTTACTTCACTCGTAAAAAAATAACTGTTAAAGTTTACATATTAGAATGATTGCCATATTTTAAAAAAATAGAATCCTACTAATATTGCAAATAACATAAGTTTCTGAGACTAGATGGGAAGAGGATGTTTCTTTCTTATTCATACAAAAACCACTGATCGAATTTCAACAATACTTTGCGGTAGGTAATATACCAAGTTTTTATAATAGGAAATTTTAAAAGAGTTTGTTTAATAAGGTACATGTTTAAAATTGCGGGTAGAAGCTGAATATATAATATAAATTTAGTTGAATAAAAGTAAAAGCACAATCCCCACGCTGCCTGCAAGCAATAAGAGAAGTGAAACTTTTAGAATTTATTTTTGAACGCTACTTTTCTCTTGTTATTTTTTTCAACTCGTAAGCTCATTATAAATCAAGCTTAATAAAGTTTTGCTATAAACATGAAAAAGAACTTGCTACTTGTATATTAATAGATTTATTTGGGCATAAAGAGAAATCATGGAGGACATTACATGAAAATGTCTTTTAGTTCACACTCTTTGCTATTCCACTGGTAGTAGACTATTGTCTAGTCCAATTTGGGATTCCCCGCTTTAGCTATTCGACTGGAAGGTGAAGAAAGGCCATACTTTAGCCATAGGGCAGCAACACCCACAATATCTATGGTGTCTATACAACACCGTTGTATCTGGCGATTAGAAGGTCCGTTCGCTTTTTAAACCCACTTCGAAAAAGGGGAAGAGATACGTTAGACTTTTATATTTTTTTAGGAAGTTAATCGATGTCTCCGCTATTTCTGCATATTTTTCTGAAATATTTGAAAAAGTGTATTTTCGAGGTGGTTCCATTGCCACTAAGTTTAGATCTGTTGATAGAACAGTAAATGATTTGTTCATTCAAAAGTACGCTCTTTCAAATATTTTTTTAAACGATGGCGATGATGGAGACACTGATAATTCAAAAAATATGCAAGTCAAACACCAAACCCCTCCTTTCAAAAAGTCAGTTTAAAAGTAATGTAACGGTGCTGACCTGACTCGTCATTTATGTTTTTTGTATGTTAGAGTTCAGTAAATATGGACTCTGTCTTCTTAGTGGTAAGAGGATGTCCTGAGGTTTGGGCCTCTTGTGCTAATCTACCGGCTACACTACCCTCCAGACCGGAATATGCCAGAGTCATTATGGCGGCAGTAAAAACTGAGGCGGATTCCAACCTGGGTATGTTACAGCTCAGCACTCTACCAGCAGTGGTCTCATTGGAAATAAAAAGTATCTTCACGCCCATATCCCCAAAGAGGTAGGTAGAGGCACAACCAGAGTACCCACGACTAGCCGAAGATACTAAGTCCCACAATATGATAGGTGGCAAGCCTATCGCCAACCGGGCACATATCCTATCCCGAGCAACATTTTTTTTTAATTAGAAATTTGGAAAAACCCAATTTTCTTTTGTTGCCCGACCCGGGATTTGAACCCAGGACCTCACGCAGTCAAGTCCAACAACTGAACCGTTAGACAACAGAGGCGATAAATAGTCTATATTTTAAAATGTGCTCGCCTGTTAAGAGCAGCCACGCAGAAAGGAATATGATCTACTCGTATTCTCATTAACAAACACGGCCCAACACGAGGGTAGGTACGATTTATTTGGCAGTTGTCCTATATTCCCTAAAGAAGCTTGGTATCAATTCATATTAACATTTTGTACATCTATCTCTAGCTCTTTCAGTCGTTAACTCGATTTCGTTGAAATTTGAAAGTAGCTAAATATCCAGGTTCAAACAAAGGCCATTAAAATTGACCATAAAGGACCATAATTTAGGGGACGAAAGTTAGTATGAATATCGTGACTATTCTACGCCGACAACGTCGTGGACAAACAGCTAGCCATATCCTCCCAGAGGTAGGCAGAGGCACAACCAGAGCACCCACGACTAGCCGAAGGCACTAAGTCCCACAATGTGATAGGTGGCAATCCAATCGCCGGGCACATATCCCGAGCAACATTTTTTTTTTTAGAAAATTAGAAAAACACATTTCCTTATTATTTCCCGACTCGGGAATCGAACCCGGGACCTCGTAAAGTCAAGTCCGACACCTGAAGCGCTAGACCACAAAGGCGATAACATATTATATAAGTTTAGGTTTCAGCAGCTATGTACGTTTGTAGATCATACATACGAATTACGAGACCAGACAGTGTAGTCGTGACTCGAAACTCCTGTAAACATCTGAAGCATTCAGCGCTTTGTCAAATTGCTTTTCTCAGTTTACAGCTACTTTCCTCGACAGCAGGCCATTATTAATATTAATGAGTTTACCTGCTTTTTGCTTTAAAAACTGCTACAATGTTTGTTTTTCCCGCCTTTTTGCGTCATTCGTCTTGGGTTTTTTATTTTTTGTTTACGAATACTGCTTCATTCCACAGCAGTCTCATAAAAAAATGTTGCTCAGGATTGAATGTGTATCTGGGCGGCGATGGGCTTGCCACCTATTACATTGTGGTACATAGTGCCTTCGGCTAGTCGTGAGTGCCTCTGCCTACTTCTTCGTAGGCGTGAAAATACTTATATTAATTATACGACACTATCGACCCGCCACTGCTTCGCATGGCTATAAAATATACATATAAACCTTTCTCATCTATCGCTTTATGTATTAAAAAAATCGCATTAAAATCCGTTGCGTAGTTTTAAAGATTTAAGCATACAAAGGGACATAGGGACAGAGTAAGTAACTTTGTTTTGTACTATGTAGTTATATTGAAATTGGAATCAGTTTTCAGCCGCTTTACTTCGCCTAAATTATTGCTGCAGACGTCCCTTAACCTCAGACTAACTGGTCTCTCTATTTTGCCATTCATCATTAATTACTTATACTCCCTTTCATTAAACACCTAGAGTCTGTTTGAACTGACTTCAAAATTGAGGAGGTTCTTAATGCGACTGTATGTCTATTTGTTACGCGATTACTTGGCCAATAAGTGGCCAATTTTGATGTTTATTTTTAGGAAGATAGGTTATGATTCTGAGGTTTACTTATTAATTTTATCATGACCCGTTAAGGGGTTTCTGAGTTATAATTAATAGTACTTAAATTTCGTCGTTATTATAAAATTTATATTATATATCCTATTAAAAAAAATGCATTATTATACTAATATTATAAAGAGGAAAACTTTGTTTGTTTGGTTGTAATGAATAGGCTCAAAAACTACTGGACTGATTTTAAAAATTCTTTCACCATTCGAAAGCTACATTATCGATGAGTGACATAGGCTTTGTTTCGTCCAAATCGGTATAGTAGAAGCCAAGTTACGCAGGCGAAGCTGCGTGAAACTGCCAGTTAAGTATAATTTAAAAACTGCTAATAAGATGTTTATAAAATTTATGTGGTAGCAGTTCAGATTTATTTAATACCTGTCGAAAAAAGATTTATCAAATTGGAACGTGAAACCTACCTACCTAATAAAATAGTTGAAGTCGGTGTTTGCAGTTTTACTGCTCTTAATTATTTAAAGAAATAAGCAAATTTAATTACTTTCATTAAATATTTATAACTGAATACGGTACCGACTGATTACTTATCTCTTCAGCCAGACGTTTCCGAACGTATTTCAATAGTATTGTCAATATATCACATAAAACAGTCAATATAGTGATGGGATGGATAAAGAATTAATATAGTATCGATATATTTAAGCTCAAAAAGAGACGAGAATTGAAAGTAGGAGCACACGCAGAGCACACAACTAGATGCTATTTGACTGATAAAAGCTTATCTGCAAATATAAAACATCACTGGATTTCTGTATTTTAGAAAAAATAATTCCCATTTCCCTTGTCAACGCATCGCGCCCAAACGATAGAGCCAACTTTGCTTATTCTTTTCTGATGTTTCAATTATTATATTTGTAAAAGAAAAATATTCAATGTTCATAATAATTAAGACATGACAACGTCTTTCGTTAACTTTGTTAGTTATAAAAATTAATTATTACAGTCATAGTTTTTAACTGAATTCAAAAGAGAGTTCAATTCTATTGTGTTTTTACTAACTTATTGCGCGATCTTTGCAAATTTTATTTATTTTATGGTTTTTTCTTTATAAGGTTGCTCATGTTTGGGATGTAATGTTAAGGGATAGTGTCATGTAATGCGAATTTTTGATTACTTGGATGACTTTATATGCAAAATGTTATTTTAATGCTTTTTCTGCTATTTTCCATTGCCGGCGCTTGGTAAAACTGCCAAATATTTAAGTAACTTAAGTATAAATTTTAGTCCTGATGACGCTGTTTTAAGCGAAACTGATAGGCTATTTATTAAACAAGAAATTATAAGTGATACATAAAAATTTAAAAGTGTTTCTTCATTAAAAATATAATTCTTTTAATGCGCTTATATGTAATATTTTATTTCATATACCAGACAATATGGCTTGAACTGTCAAAAAATTATTAGATATGTTGTAGAGTCAAGTTTTTAATTAAACACATTCTAGCATTTTTAATTATTTAGTCAATAATACTAATACTTTGGTG
>NJDD01002528.1:388713-403074 GCA_002245505.1 Calephelis nemesis
ACCTGTAGACTAACCCAATTTTGAATCACGATATCATTCGAATTGGAAAATGAAATCGCATATAATATATTGGTAGGTACTTTCGAATTCTAGCGGATTATTAAGATTTAATCGCCTCTGTGGTCTAGTGGTTCAGGTGTTAGACTTGACTGCACGAGGTCCCGGGTTCGAATCCCGGGTCGGGCAACAAAAAGAAAAAAAAATGGGTTTTTCCAATTTTCTTACAAAAAAAATGTTGCTCGGGATAGGATATGTGCCCGGTTGGCGATAGGCTTGCCACCTATCACATTGTGGGACTTATGCCCGATTTCACCAAGAGCCCCTATACTTTAGGGGACCTTTTAACGTTACTTATGGGACTGTTTTCATATAAAACAGTCCCCTAAAGTACGTTAAAAGTCCCTTAAAATATAGGGGACCTTGGTGAAATCGGGCATTAGTGACTTCGGATAGTCGTGTGTGTCCTGTTTGTGCCTCTGCCTACCTCTTCGGGGATATGGGCGTGAAGATACTCTACTCCCTACTCTATTAACATTTAGTTACAATAAATTCAACGAATCCGATAAAATCATTTATTGTTTACTATTAAATAAATATTAAAAATTCGTCAGAAGTGTATTCAAGAGTAGGGTACCTAAAAAGACATACTCCATTCCAGTTTTCAATATTGCATGAATCGAGCTTTAAGAGTATCCGTACGGGCGTCATCGTTTTTGAAATTATTTGCACGTAATTGGCGAACCTTGAGTATGTGAAACCCCTTTAATGTACCTTGATTGAGTAAAAAACCCTTTAACGAGCCTTGAGTATGTAAAACCCCTTTAACGTGCCTTGAGAATGAGAAACCCCTGTAAAGTGCCTTGAGTATCTGGCTTGGAGACTGATTCCGTCCATGATACGTATTGGTCTTATATGAGCATGAGCAGATAACAGTTTGACAAAACTGCGATTGACATTACAGTGATATGAAAAGGATAGGAAGGAAGATAGAAACGTTGTAAATTAAATAAAAGACGGAATTTTCATATCTGGTTTATTATCATACGGGATTAGTAGTTTATACCTACTTCTCAATCTCGATACTTTATGATATTTAAGAAGCTTGAGTAGTATTGCAACGCCCCTTATGTTGATAAGTAGCACCCGCACAGTCAAGCCTATGGACGGAAAAAATGGTATCTCAGTTAAAACTATTAAATATCTTTTCTATGACACTACCACCGTGACCATGAGTTAGCAGAGCAGAGTTTACAACTCGCCCAGGTTGGGTTTACTCCTGCAACCTAACATTAGTGATTATATTTCTCTAATATATATGAGACATATTTTTTTACCATTAGGAATTTTGTGTCCATAAGTACTTTCTAATCTATATATTAATACGTAATGCCAAAACTTTGGACCCCATTTTACGAAAATTGCGCAGACGCAGGAGCATAAAATTTGGCACACTTATAGTTTATGTGTAGAAAAAGTGCAGAAAGCTAATATTTTTCAATAAAAATGCTTCTATAGTACATTAAATCATTAAATAAAACATTACCCACGGCCACACTGCCATGCATTTGACACACACAAACAAATATATTAATGATAACGATAAATGATCACAGATGGTGCACCATACAGTTTGGAAACAAAGTAGTTGGTCTTGAGCAATGAAGATGGCGTTCTTATCAACAAGATATTAAAATTTATTATGGTCGAATCACGAACAAAGGGCAACCACTAGTTATATTAAAAGTGCAATTACATAAAACATATTTGATATTTTCCATCGTCGTCACTTGGTGAAACTTCCAAATAATCATATTTTTAAAGAAAGAAACCCTTGTACTGTTTTACTTATCACTTATAATTTATTACTTTGTAATTAATAGCCTACCGGTTTCGCTTATACAGCATCATAAGGGCTAAAACTTAAAGTTTAAATTTTAACCCTGTAAGTTAGTATCATCGCAGACATTAGAAGTGTGATCCAAATAGTCAGTATTTTGATAGATAGCGACTCCTCCTGCACGGAGACTACGAAGTATCGCGCAGGAGGAGATCCCGAGAATGAGATACGCTGTGTAATGTATTCCATCTCTTTCTTTCACACGTTCAATTCTACAGATATATGTGTTTGTCTCTTTCTACGTAACGCCTCAACTTTTCGAGTTACACTTGATTTTACTCCACATAAAATTTCCGTACCGGGCCTTATAACTCAAATCGGTTCTTAAGGAGTAAACTCCAAAAACTGTGTCCTGTTTTGTGTTTAAGCAAACATGGTCAGGTAAACGATCCTTATTCCGATATTTATTGGATACTTATTCCGGCAAACAAAGTTTCAGGACACTTTTTTAAAGTAGCTTGGAACCAAACATAATGCGAATTGTTTAAATAGTTATTTTTTTTTATTTTATTGAATCAGGCGTTAGTTTGCGGAAATCCATTATAACAGATGTAAAATAAGCCTTTATTTTGCTAATTCCGCGTAAACAGTGTAACTGTTGTGGCAAATAATCCTTCAAACGACACAGAAACTGACAAGCCTGACTGACGTTCCCACCTCCGCGACCAGAACACGAATATAGGAAGAACTCGGGGAACAATATAAATTGACACGTTTTTACATGTGACAACCCTACCTAAAGTTACCTGCGGAATTAGCAAAATAAAGGCTTATTTTACATCTGTTAAATAGTTAAGGAAAAAAAAATAACTTACTGGCAACGGTTTCTGTAAGTCTTTCCGTCAGCACCGCAAACATACCTAGCTCTTTTCGGACAGTCACAAGTGTCTGTGGTTGCCAGAACCAACATGTACATGATGGCAAATATCACTGAAAATAATAATTAATTTTACCAAATCGCAAATGACCTGTGTCGACACTGTTAATATTACTGACATGGCAAACAGTCAATCAGGTTTTTATCTATCATTTATACGTGATGCCAAAACTTTGGAAAATTGCGCCGACGCAGGAGCATACAATTTGGCACACTTAAAGTTTATGTGTAGGAGAAGTACAGAACGCAAGATTTTTCAATAATAATGCTTAAAAAAACATTTATTCAATATATAAAACAGTACTCACACTACCGTGCATTTGACACACACAAACAAATTTATTGATGATAACGGCAAAGGATCACAGATGGCGCACTAAAAAGTTTGGAAACAAAGTAGTAGGTCTTGAAAACTGAAGACGGCGTTCTTATCAACAAGACATTAAAATTTTTAATGGTCTAATTTCGACCAATGGGCGACCACTAGTACAAATAAATACTTAAATAGATACCAGAAAAAATTTCGACCACTGGGCTAGTCGAAATTTATTCTAGTATAGTTTAGTTTGTTCTTATTTTCTTACATACCACTAAACTGACACTTTTTAAATGCATACGACAATAAAGGGAAAACTAAGAAAAAAATGTTTGCCTGTAAAGTCGGTTTTACGGGCGAAGATTTTACGTGACAACGTCTTTTTCTCGGTAGAATATTTATTGATATGAATATTATTAAAGAGTGGGAGAGAGACGCAAGGCATTCGCCACTCCGGCGGGCCTCTCTCTCGTTCGGTGACTCATCGTAACGTTACCGGGCGTTACAATTTTTCATGAGTGACTCCGAGCCGCAACCTAATTTAAGACGTTGTCACGTCAAAAAATTCTAGCATTATACACCTCTAGAATCTTGATTTATATTGTAGTTATTATACATCATTCAGACCATGCTATGACAAACTTTGCTAAAAGTTTAAATTTTCTAATATTGACAAAAAAATACCTTCATATTATATCATATCTCCAAAGAGGGAGGACCACTTAGCAAAAGACACTAAGTTTCACAGTGTGATAAGTGGCATGCCTATTGCCAACAGGCCCGATCCTAGACAACGTTATTTTTGAAAAAAAATACACATTTACTTTTTTGTTTGCCCGACTCGGGAATCGAACCAGGAACTTCAAAAGTCAAATTCAACACCGGACCGCTAGACCTTAGAGGAGAACCTGCCTAGTTATATTTTGAACCCCCGTCGGAAGAAGAGGGCTTTAAGACAGAGGTTTCTTTGTGTAGGTTTGTAATATCAAAACTTTTGAACATATGGACCGATACCGATTCGGATTCTTATTAGCTTAAGTGGTCGAGGTCGATTTCTTTTTTTTATGTTATAGGAAGGCAAACAAGCAGACGGATATCCTGATGGTAAGAAATTCACGCCGCCTAGAGACACCAAAGGTGGTAATGGTGCGTTTCCAACCTGAGGTCGGGATGTTAGACCTCGAGGAAAAGTAAGTTTACCGGCTACCTTACCCTCCGAATCGGAATAAGTCATGACGTTATGGCGGCAGGAATAGGTAAGGCGGTGGTACCAATGCCGGCGAGTCGCTGCTAATCTTACCACCTAGTTGGATGTCACGGTGTTAGTGATGGTAAGCCTATGCTCGCTTTTTACGAGCTCCCTAGCAAGGAAGGCAGATGGTCTATTCTACAAAGGAGCCCGGACCAACACGGGGTTCTTATATATACCTGAAAAGTACGCAGCCGTTGCGTCAGGAATCACGCACGGTGAACATTTTCTAAACAGATATGAGGTTTTTTCGATGATAAAAACTCAAAAAATAAGAACGTAACATTTCGTACGAAAGAAGAGGATTAAGGATTCCGAATCTGCATTCCTAATTAGGAAATTTAATCAGAAAAGTGCATAAATGCTCCCAGCTTTCTAAGCTGGAGCTGTGGTTCTAAACCGGACTATGATTGCGAAAACGAGCCAATCACTCTCCAAGCCGGACGGCGGGAAGGTCATCTTACTTAAACAAACATCTCTTTGTCATATTTACTCTGCTTCTGACCTGAATCGAACCTGGGTCTCACTGTGATGACATAATATATTCTACATTTTATCAACGAACTCGTCAACGTGGAGAAAAAACAGTGAATGCATCCAAAATGACAACAATTTTCCAATTTTTATCTACACTACTATTACAAAGAGAAAATATTTAATTATTAACAAACTACGTCGACCAACTGCGAGTCTAAGGTTCGATTCCCTACGAGGGTACGTGATGAACATTTAGATGTCTGAATTTCCGGATCTGGATGTTTATTTTATTCTGGTATCTATTTTAGTATTTTTATGTATAAATATCGTTAAATAATTCCCATGACACAAGCATATAATTTACTTTCTTTGAAGTCATATTCAATTTGTGTAACTTGTCTAAGGACATTTATTTATTAATTTATTTACTATTTGTCTGTACATTATTACTGAACCTACTTCTACAAATAAATTAATTGATTTGAATTGTATTGAGTTGAATTGAAAAAATCGAAAATGGTCAACCCGTGCGAAACCAGGACGGGTTGCTAGTAAATAATAAAATTTTGCTTACAGAAAATCAACTTCATTTTTTGTGGTAGATTGACACTTCGGATAGGTACTGTGGCATTTCTGCATAATATTGTCCGTTTTATATTCCGCTGTTATCATTCACCATACTGTCGTCACGACAATGAATTTTATATACAAAACTAATTTGTTGAAGGAGATTAGTCCAGTACATTAGTGCGAATTTCGGCTTTACTTGATAGTTTTGCCAAGAAGCGCATAAAGAATGATCTAGGTTACGAAGATCTTTACGCCCATATCCCCGAAAAGGTAAGCAGAGTCACAACCAGGTGGCAAGTCTATCGCCAACCGTGCACATATCCAATCTCGAGCAACATTTTTTATTATTAGAAAATTGGAAAACCTAAATTTTCTTTTTTTGTTAAATCAAAATCAAAACCAAAGTTTTACGGGTTTAAAACATCAAAGAAACGCTTCAAAAAAGATAGCTGAGCAGTGTTACTAGATACACTGCATCGTCTACTAAAACTTTGAGAAAAGGTAGGAAGACAGTGCTACTACAAATATTACTTCGTCGACTGAAACTTTTGAGAAAAGGTAGTTAGTCAGTGCTACCACAGATACTAATTCGTCTTCTCAAACTTCGAAAAAAGGCATTTAGGCTACTACATAAAACATATTTCGTCTACCAAAACTACGAGAAAAAGTAGTGAGGCAGTGCCTGCTTGTACTAAATTGTATACTAAAATTCTTACAACAGTTCTGGTTACGTCTTTTTCAAATACCGCTGCTTGAGTTTTCTCAGTGGGTACAAGTGTTTTACTACGAAAACGTGTGTGTACAATGGAATTCCACCAAATGCCGACGATAGCAAGTATAGATTCTATGAGTCAGTGTTTTTTAATTTATATATAATCATATAATTGTAATTGATGTAATTTATTTAAAAACACTTGTACTTTCCACAATATATTTTATTATTTTTTATTTTTATAATTTAGCCAACCGGTTTCGCTATACAAGCATCATCAGGGCTATATAACAACTTGTTGGGAGTTGTACATAAAAAATAATAAAATATATTGTGGAAAGTACAAGTGTTTTTAAATAAATTACATCAAGAATGGAATTCCACCAAGCTCCGACGATAAGAAGTATAGAATCTATAATTGTAATTGCCGAATTCATCTCAACAGTTGATTGAATAGATGTCAATAACGTATGTGCTCGAATGTGTACCTTTTTATAAAACTGTGTCTAAGATATTTAACCTGTAGAAGGTCTTAGCAGAAGGTGTGAGGTTCATCTCGTTAACGTAGGTTTTAGAAGGTCTTATCTTACTGTGAACTAATAAAACACTTTTAAATAAGTTTTGATTTTCTTGTTTATTTGAAAGGTATTTTGTTGTTTGGTAACAAAAAAAATGAAACACGTTACTCGAATTAAGTAATAAAAAAATCTCGAATCATTTAATATTATAAGATTATGAACCTACAACGAAACATCTGGTTTTACTGTAATTTAATTGACTTCAGTTTTTCGAAAAAGAGAGGTTAAAATGATGATACGGTCACTTCTGGGTTTGGAATTTGAAAACATACAGTAAAAAGTCACCAAATTAGAAAATACAAGTTATTGAAATCTATATATATAAAAGAAAGTGGTGTTAGTTACACTATTTATAACTCAAGAACGGCTGAACCGACTTGGCTGCAAATTGGTGGGGAGGTAGCTTAGAACCGGGAGAAGGACATAGAATACTTTTTTATTTTATTCTTTTATTCTGTTCAATTGTGAGGAAACTGGGAAAAACAACATTTTAATTTTTCCCATACAAACTGAACGGGCGGAACGAAGTTCGCCGGAACAGCTAGTTATGAATATAATATTTTTGCGAATCTTGCGTCAATTAAAACACAAATATTACGCACAATTAAAGATGATAAATGAAGGTCATTATGCGAAGGTTAACATGTGTCAAGTTGTTGGTTGAGATTTATCAGAAACATATTTTTTCCAGTAACGACACCCATACCAACATTTTATGGAAATCTGTATATAATTAGCGTCAAAAGTTTTCAGATATTTGAGTGTTGGAAAGGTAGAGGAAAATCTATTTGTCGCGATCAGTAAACATCCACTTTTTATGCTTATTAGCACAAAACTTGAATAAGGATAAATTGTAATTATAAAATTACAAATTTTGAAGCCCCGAAAAAGATATCCGTAAAAGCATCTCGATCAGATTAGCTTTTTAACAAGAAATCCATAATGAAATCTGTCTATTGCTTTAGGAGGTTTAGTAGATGACAGACAGACACGCACACAGAAACTTCATTTCTTTGAGTTGAAGATTGAAGTAAGTATAAATTGAAATTATAGAGTTAGTAGAAATTAACAGTTATCTCTAATTTGGAATCTATTAACTAGTAAACTAGTTTTAGTAATTACTGGCTATTAATTTATATTGCCTTTATTTTTAGAACATTGCTATGATATCTTGTCGCATAAAGCTATCATGAGAAAACCCGATGTATATTAAAGAACTTTGAAGAAAGAAAGAAGAAAGAAAATTATTTATTTGCAGAATATGTGTGTAAATGAGATTTACAAAAATATATAAGTAAATCAACATATTTCACCATATTTTGGTGTGCAAATATGTTGATATTTATAAAAAAAAATATTATTTAATTATATTTGCTATTTAAATTAGGCCAAATATTTATATTTATAACTGGTTTAATTATATTTTACTCAAAAAACTAAAAACTATAATTAAATTTGATCCTCCACGTGTAGTCGATCAGCTTAACAGACATACAAGCAAAAATGATAGATCAAGTGGTAACAAGTTGCATATATTATGTACGAAAATAATAATAAATTAATTAATTTTCCCCGCATTGGTCCGAGCCCTTTGCTGAGTAGAGTTTCGCAGCAACTCGATCGGATTGTTACCACTGCTCTTACCTATTTCTGTCACCACACGTCAGTGCTTACCGTTTACGTGTTCCCGTTTGGGGGGAAAGGTAGCCGGTAAACTTACTCAAAGCCTAACATTCCGGCCTCAGGTTGGCGACGCACCATTATCAACTTTGGTGTGTCTGGGTGCGAATTTCTTACCATCAGGAAATCCGTCTGCTTGTTTGCCTTCCATTATCATAAAAAATACATTGTATTTGATGTGAAATACATATTATGTCTTTTCTCACCTCTTATGTGCTGCCATACACGAAAGCAAATGTTTTTTTCTACATATGACATCCTCGTTGGGCGAGGGCTCGCGTAAATGCCTTATTCCACCGACTAACTGCAAGATTTGAGTTCGATTCCCGGCGGGGTGAGGCATTTGCGGGATGAACATTTATATGTCTGGGTGTCTATTAAATTTATTCTGTCATCTATAGAAGTATTTCTATGTATTTAAATTGTTGGATAACTGATATATATCTAAATAAAACACACGCTAATCTTCAGAGCAACTTTAATACTGCCCTCACTTGACACACACATATTTTATATTAGGCCTCGTTATCTGTTATGTACACATCGGCATATTATAATGCTGTGTACATACACCCCACTAACACCAACAAGCATATAATTTGTTTACTTTGGTTAGATTCAATTTTTGTATCGTGTCCAGGTACAGGAAATTTATTTACTTGACATTTTTGTTGGTAATTTCGTACCATTGGAAAACTTCAGGCATAGGATGACACCTTTTTCTACTGGTACTTACTGAATTATTCTACAAGTACAGTCAGTCATAACCACGTTAACTGGTGGTAGAACGCTATCCAGTAGCTCTGCAGGGTTGTCACCTCTGTGCTCCCCTATTGTTGCGCCTACAAGGTTAGTGCACTCAATTGCGTATCCTATCCTTAAAGGTGCAGGAGCAGGTGGCTTTTTGATGGTTATTTTTTAGAAAGATATGTCAAGATTTCGAAGTGGTTCCATGTTAATTTTTTTATGATCTGAATTGTGAATCTAAACAATTTATCGAATCCCCTTGAACACACACAAAAAATATCATCAAAATCCCTAGAGTCCACTGGAAGGAGTTCAGTGATAAACATACGAACATAAGAAATACATATCGGTATATATATTAAGATTTGCTTCATACTCTCAGCCTTTCTAAACCTAGTCAATCAGAAGAAACTGCCACTATTCCTCAACATAGCCACTAAGTAGAAGAAATCTCAATTTAATTATCGTCAACCTTTGTAATAACTTTAATTTATCTTTAATTACTCTCTACTCTTTCAGAATCCATAGAAGTTTTGTTTCGGTCCATGTAGAACCTAAGATATTATTTTGAAGAGTGTAAGGTTTTATGTAAAAAATAAGGATTTCAAGACAGATTTGTCAGGTGAGATGGCAATATTGTTATTTCGTTATTCCATTAGAAATACGCGTGAATTTTATCATTTCAGACTCTTGCCTCACAAATTTTGTTCTTGTAGACTATCAAGTCTCTTTACTAAAGGCAAATTATAATCTGTTTTTTTAATACTAGCGGCCCGCCCCGGCTTCACACGATTATGAAATATACATATAAACCTTCCTTTTCAATCCCTTTATTTATTAAAAAAAGGATTGTGTGGGTTTATGAAACCAAGTTAAAAGTGAAACTTGATCTTTAACTGTAAAATATAGACACCACCATATTGGCCTGGACTGCTCTGAAGTCACCGTCACGCGACATGCGATACACAGACCAAAAAATTTGAGACGATGTAATAAAAGTTTCACTTTAAACCGCAACAAAATCAGTTGCGTAGTTTTAAAGATTTAAACATACAAAGGGATATAGGAACAGAGGAAGCGACTTTGTTTTAAACTATGTAGTGATCTGATCCGACCGACGTTTTCTGAATTTGCAAAATTGGTCCATCCACTTAAGCGTGATGCGATGACCACATTCCCTTGAATTTTGTTTTTAGAAACACCCATCCTCTAATTTATGCATTGGGGAATGGAATTTTTTACCACCTCGTTGGTTCAGGGGCTAGTATACACGTCTTACTCCACTGACTAACCGTGAGGCTCGGGTTATGTTCCCCATTTGTGTAATGTCGATGTCTGTATTTCCGAGTCTAGGTGTTTATTAAATTTGTTCTGTTATCTATTTAAGTTTATCTATGTATTAGTAACGTTGACTAACACATATAACACAAGCATATAATTTGGTAACTTTATTATTGTTTTGTAAAATGTATCCTAATATTAGATGACATTCTAAGTTTCAGTTTTCTAAGACATAGGAAATACCTATGAATTTTGATCATTTTAATGTCAATTTAGTCAATTTTGTGTTTAGTCAAATCAGTAACTTCTTTTTTTAATCTAAGCCCAAGTTTTGAGTGTTCACAAAAATGACGAATTTCAAACATTTATATCCTAATCTCTGGCTTGTCGACATGTAATTTCAAAGACTCATTTTTTTCTGTATTTGTGTTACAAAACAAGTTCCAGCTCTTAAGGACTTCAGGAAATTTCCAATGAATTTTAATGTTTTTATTGATTAGGCTATTGACGAAATTGAAGCTATGCAGTTAAATCTTTAGTTTTTTCTATGGATTTATTTACTATGGAAATCATATCTTATTTGTTTTGTTCGTCTTACTTAAGCCAGACGCAAGTTATAAGGGTTCAGAAATCTACGAATTACGTGCAAAATTTCATCTCCTAATTAATGACTTGGGGGTATGAAGATCCACGTTTCAGAATGTTTTGCTATTTGTGTGCTCATATTAGTTTAATTATCAAATTTCAGCTTTCAAGGACTTCAGCAGTGTTTTTTAGCTGATCTCTCACATAAAGTCCAAATCCAAGCTTTCGGGCTTCCAGAAACGACAAAACGCTTCGACGAAAGATAGAAGCCACGTGCTTCTTCTTCCTCTTTATTGGTTAATACATCTTGGTGGGGGCAAAATGGTAGATTGTACATAAATATTCATAATATGTGATGGCAGATAACATAATTACAGCATAAATTTTAAAGAAAGAAAAAATTTCACCCCAGACAGGATTTATGGAATATTATCCCAAGCACAGGGCAAGTGCTAAAATAAAAATAATTACAGCAGTTTGTACTATTGTCAACTCAAGTTTTTAAATGTACAGGCATTTGCAGTACCTACTTAAAATTATGAAATTTCACAATAAGCCGACGCGAAAAACTGTAGATAACCAAAAAAACTTAGTACAAATTAGTTTACCTATATCTGCCGCCTCCGTGATCTAGCGACTTGACTTCTTGAGGTCCGGGGTTCAACAAAGAAATAGAAAATTTGTATTTTCAATTTTCTAATTAAAATAAGTTTTTCCGGGGATGGATATTATGCGCCCAGTTGGCGATAGGCTTGCCACCTCTCACATTTTTAGAATTCGGTGTCTTCGACTAGCTATGGGCGCCATGCTAGTGCCTCTGTATGTATCTTCGAGGATATGAGCGTGAAGATACTTTTTTTCCTTGCTGAGAGGCAGGGCAGCCGTGAAACTATATTATCTATGTTTGTCACAGATTTAAGTAAAGCCTCCTGCTTATTCGCTTTCTTTTATAAAAAGGGAAAGTCAACATGCAGGATAATTTCTAAATGTTAAAAGATTTGTTTTTGTAGGGTTTACTAGCCAAATCTATAAGCACTGGTAGTTTCCTGTGCGTTGAATTTAGTTTACAAACTAGTTAAGACAGAACTCCCACAACCTCAGTTCAATATGAGCTGCATTTACAATGCAAATCGTGTGCATATCTTGTGAACAATGATAATACAAGTCTACTCTAGCGTATTACCTTTGTTTGGAAACTATATAGGAGACAAATACATTGGGAAGTTAGGAATAATTACATGCCTCCAGTGAAGACAGATATAAGTAGAATTGTTCTGTTTGTATTTTTACAAAAAAAATATCAGAAATCAACACAAGTGTGTCGTCGTTTGTACGGTACGGTACGGATGTGACAAGTGGTTTAGTTTCCCAAATTCAGACTCTATTCGTGATCTGGTCGCGGGAGGTGTGCAGTGGGAACATTAGTTAGACTTGTCACATTCTGTTTAATTTGGAGGACTATTTGCCAGAACTAGCAAAATAAAGATTTATTTTACATCTGTTAGCATAGTATAAGGTTACATGATTTCGGCACTTAAGGTCTTATAACCGGAATGTCTACTCGGTTCATTAAGTCTATTTCCCTAAATGTCCATTTCCTGAAAGTCTATTTCCCCGAATGTACACTTCCCCGAATGTCTAATTCCCTGAATGACTACTTCCCTGAATGTCTACTTCCCTGAATATCTACTTTCCCGAATGTCCACTTTTCCAAATGTACACTTCCCCAAATGTCCACTTCCCTGAATGTGGCTGAAGTGGATCAAATTTACTTGAGCGATTAGATTTAATTTAAAAAAATAGACATCGGAATAGCTAAAAATAAACAAAAATGCTAACAAATCAAAAACTAATAGGCTTACAAGAATCTAATTTTTATGGGACCAAACCGAATTATTATATGTATATTATTACATAAATCGGTTCAGAGAGCTCGGAGAAATCGGTGTACAAACTTAAAAAAATATACCGGCCGAATTGAGAACCTCCCCGTTTTTTTTTGAAGTCGGTTAAAAATACAGCTTTGATAATTAACGAGTAGCTCACGTTTTATTATCTTCTATAATATTTTTTTAATTTTATTGTTGTTAGCATAAAATCAGCAGAGCGGTTCCTCATTTATCACATTTTTTGTAACAAATTAATTCAATAATTGGCGGTTCATTTTGTTAATGAATATTTTTCTGTCAAATTGAAACTTTAATCAGATGGGGATTCTGCATTGACCTCTAATGCTGTCATATTAAAACTTATGTCAGTTGTTTTTTTCTTTTTCGTTTTGTTATGTTGTGACATTAAAGCGGTCTTTTATCGGTCATATACGTAGCGATTATGATAGTGTGTCCGATTGATGCGGACATTGCTTTTCATGTTTAGTGATACTAGTTTAAGGCCCCATACTCAGTCAGCCAGAAGAGCCAATCACCACGCTCCCCCGTTCCATGATTACTATGAACAATGGCGCTCTAAAGTAAACGTCTTAAGCGACAAATCACTATTTTTGACACTATAAAAGTAATTTGAAAAAAAGTATAAAAACTGAAACACTTATCTTTTAGGTATAGTACTTATCTATGTTTATGTTAAATCTGGTGTCAATATTTTCATATTTGAAGTAGACATTTGCGTTTTGCTTTCAAAAAAGGGTTAACTTTTTGATTTTTTTCTATCAAGCAAAGTGAAATAAATCGTGTTTTGGAAACACTAGTCTAGTAAAGCATATTCATGTTAATCTTGTGTATTTTTGTCAGCAAGATCCATGATTGCTTTGTATGAAAAAAACAGTAAACTGCTGACGTATTTTAGCGAATATGGCCCCTTAAGTGTAAGTTTATTTTTCATGAATGTTACTTTAATTGTAGTTATGTCACACTAAACATAACTATGCACCTACTAAATAGAATCTGAATTGATGTCTTATTTGTAATTTTAATATTACCGGACTGTTAATATTAAGTAAAGTGGTGTCTGTTAACTTCGATCTCGGATAAATCAGTTTTAACTTATTTTGAGATATTCAATAAAGTTTGTTAACAATCTTAACTGGATGAATTAAGAAGTAGTATTTATTTTGTTGTGACAACGTTATATCAGAAAAGAAACCTGTATACCAAAATCTTTATTTAAGGCATCCAGTCATCACAGTTTAATAAAAGCCACTAGTTTCTAAACTGATATACTAAAGTATTACAGCTGCTACATGGAAAGCTTTTCTCATGAAGGTGTTCAGGATTCATGAATAAATAATGTGAATCTCCAAACCTGCATGGCTTTCGTTGGAAAAATAAGAAAAAACCTAAATTCAAAACGAAAGCTGTGAGATTAGGGATATGAAGACTAACTAAGCCTAAGCTTCAGATAAAATTCATGTTTTTAAGAAAGCTTGCTGCCCA